>RJWT010010923.1:0-23747 GCA_004365215.1 Cuniculus paca | reverse complement strand
TTTGGAGGCAGATTTATTTAACGTCAATGGGCACTGACAGGATTCATTCCCAAAGTATCAGGCCCTGAACAGTGGTGGGCTAGAGGCAGAGTACTTGGCTGTCTTTGATTGGTCCTTACAATATGCATTATAGTGACCAGCTATTTCTAGGAGATGGTAGTCACAGACCTGTAACAGGAACTGAAGTAAACTGGAGGTTACCTGAGCAACTAACAGAAACTGAATACTGGCGGCAAGGGCAGGAGCATATTCTGCTATAGTTCCAGTCCTTCAGGCTGGCAAGCTCAATATGTTACTGTGAATGAAGGACAAAACCCGGTCTCCCAGTGAAGAGGAAAGCAGGCTGGCAGGAGGAAGTCTCTCCTAGCCTTTCTGAGCCTTCAACTGATTGGATGACGCCCAGCCACATCAGACAGCAATCTGATTTACTCAGTCTACAGTCAAAAAAAAATTCTTTTTTGAGACAGGGTCTCACCATGTAGCCCAGGCTGGCCTCAAACTCATGGTGATCCTCTTGCCTCAGCCTCTGGAGTGCTGGGATCACAGGTGTGTGCCCCCAAGCACAGCTTACAGAGTGAAATGTTAACTCATCCAGAAACACCTTCACAGACACAGCCAAAATAATGTTGGAGCAAACATCCGGGCACTCTTGTGGCCCAGTCAAATTGAACCCTTTAAAATTATCACACAAATACACATGTTTATGTCACCCCAAATTCCTGTTGTGCTTAATCCTCAATGCAAGGTATTTGCAAAAGCGCTCTTTGTGAGATGTAGGTCATGAAAGCAGAATGGGATGGTTGTCCTTATAAAGGCTGTCCGGGGGGGCTCCCTTTTCCCTATCCTGTGAGGAATCAGTAAAAGAAAGTTATCTACAAAGCAGGAAACAAGCTCTGGTGTGGAATGCTACAGTAGCCAAAGTGGACTAAAACAACATCATTCACAAATATTCACACACACTCCCGCACACACACATATTTGCAGGCATGCACACAAACGAACACATACACAAGATGAGAACAGTTTATCTCGAGTTATTTTACTTCTTTACTCATATTTATGTTTTTTCTAAAGTATTTCCTTTCTATCATAATAGTAATGTATGCTACTTGGCTTAGAAGAAAATACTACAAAAGAACCATAAGGCAAAAAAACACAAACCAGCCGTGCACCCTGGCACAAATACTGTTGTTTGGTGTGTATTTTTGACTTTTTTTTTGTATTTTTTTCTAAGATACAAATTTATCCCCTTCTTGCAAAATGAAAAAAATTACTTTTATAATTAAAAGCACTCCTAGTTTCATTTGAAAAGTCAAATTAAGTAGGAAACGACTACACAGAATAAAACAATACAAAGCAAATACAGAAAAAACGGTGACGAATATGCAAAAAAGATATTTAAAACAGATTACATATTAACTAGAATAATATATAAAAATAGGGAAAAATAGATCACCTCAGCTAAACAGGACACTCGGAGGGCCGGGAGTGTGGGAAGGAAAGGCCCAGAGGCCGTGGGCTCCTTGGGGCAGAGCAGCGTCCTCTTCCTGACCCAGTGCCCACACTCGGCCCACAGGCTACCCGGATAGCTGTAGAGACCTCCAGGCGTCAAGAGCGCAGGTGTAACCTGTGGCGTCGACAGAAAGGAAACCGCAGTTTCTCCCCATTGCGTGGCTCCTAGGGGCACTCAATAAGTAACCGCTGGGCTGCACTGAATGTTTGACCTCCCCGGCATACATTATCGCGGCAGGGACCACGTCTTCGGTGGGGCCCTGATGACAGAAGACTGAGCCAACCGTGTCCCTGTTCTCAGGAAATTCAGAGCTTAGTGCAGGGGACTAAAAGTGCAACGCGTACATTTAACAAATATTTCCCCAGCCTCAGTCTGTGCAAAGGTGGGGAAGGCGAGGTGAGAGGTGGCCAGGCGCCAGCAGGGCTGCTAGACGGATTGATTTGTGATAATCGGGTTGGAAGTGGATCACTCCCCCCACTCTCGATACCCGCGATTGAACCAACGGGCGGTCTGCTGCTGAGTACACCCCCGCACCCCAATTCCACTCAGTTTCCCTGGCTGGACTTCGAACTCGGCACCTCGGTGCTGGGATTTACAGGCTTGCGCCACCTGGCTGGCTGCGAGACGTTTCATTGGCTGGCGCGGCTCCTCCCTCCTGTCATCCGCCCGGCCAGTCAGGCGCGGGGGAGGGTGACGTGGGCGCGGCGACCCGAGCGGCGTCAGGGCGGCCATGGAGGACGAGCAGCCAGACAGCCTAGAGGGGTGGGTGCCGCTGCGCGAGGACCTGTTCGCAGCGCCCGAGCGGCGCCGGCTGCGCTTCCTGGTGGCCTGGAACACGGCAGAGCGCCAGTTCGCTGTGACCTGCCATGACCGCTCGGCGACGGGCCGGGCGCGGGACTGGGCCGGGCTGCTCTCGGCCGCGGGGCTGTGCGGCGCGCAACGGCAGCTGGCGGCGCTGGGCCCAGGCCTGGAGCGCCTCTTCCCCGAGCTGCCGCCCGAGCTGGCCACGCCGCGCGGCTTGGGGGACGCGCTGTGGGCGCTCGTGTGGCCGGCGCGGCCTGCAGGCCCCGACGAGGCGGCGCTGCATAAGCTGTGCGCGGGGCTGGAGCGCTACCTGGACGCGGCGGCCGAGGCCTGCGGCGGGGACACCGTGCGCGACGCGCTCTTCCCGGGAACGCTTGCTGCGGACGACAGCGAGAGCCTGAGCGCGTTCCGGACGCGCCAGCTGAGCGCGCGCAAGGCCGAGGCGGGCGCGCGACTGCGGCAGGTGCGGGCGCGCGGAGGAGGGCGCGGGGCCGCGCAAGGCGGTGAGAGTGGGGAGGCTCCGCCCATGGGAAATGATACAGCGGACGAAAGGAAGCCGACCTAGGTTCTCCAGGGAAGATCGAGGATGGAGACTGAATGTTGTAGAGGACGACGTGGCTATCAAACTAAAGTGGTTTTTAAAACGTAGTTGTTAATGGGGTGGGTCATTTGATGTGGGTTTTGTGTGTCGATGTCTACACACCCACTTCTGTCTTGCTTTTCCTTTACAGTATGAAGAGACAACAGGGATTTGAGGCCATTAGCTTTGAGCTCCTTGATCTTTTTTTAAATCAAACTTGATTTTTGACAATGATTTCTCACAGAGAGAAATAGTTTCTCATTAAACCCTAACATACATATATGGAGATATTGGAAAAGTCGGATTTCTTACAAATTGAAGTTAGTTCAGAAGTATTAAGTATGAGTTAGTGTAAAGCTCATACTACTGAGTTGGTTGGTTACATCCTTTAATTCACCTGTTTGTCTGAAGCTCAGAAATGGGTGGAGGGGTTGAAATACAAAACATATCATGTCCATGGGAGTGTACTTTTTTTTTTTTTTTTTTTTTTGCGACACCGGGGATTGAACTCACAACCTTGAATTTGCCAGGCAGGTGCTTGGGCCGCTGAGCTAGAGCCCCAACCCGGAAGCATACGTAATTTTAATACTCATTTAGAATAGGAAGGAAATCGATTTCAGAATTTGTATTGGCTAGAATATATGAAATTTAGCTGAACGTTTTGACTCTGGATTTTTTAAAAAATAATTTAAGAAATAAGGCTGAAAAGTGCCAGTTGCCTTTTTACTTTTGTGTCTGTGTATTTTAACTTTGATCAGGGAACTTTTTTCTGTCTTAAACACTGCTGTGTTATTACGTGGATAAAACCATGTCTGAGATCCGATCAGTTTATCCTTTATGAGAAGAATGGAAGTAGGAAACTTTAAGAATGTATTGGTTTTTTAAAGATCTATTACTTGGTTTTATTTCTCTTTTAAAAAATTAATATGAAGCCGTGCGTGGTGGCACACTCTTGTAATCCCAGCACTTGGGAGGCTGAGGCAGGAGGATCCTTGCAAGTTGGAGACCAGCCTGGGCTACAAAGTTGAGCTCAAGGCCAGCCTGAACTGCATAGCAAGACCCTGTCTCAAAAAGACAAAAAAAAAAATTAGTATGTGTTTGTAGTACATGATGATCACATTCCTCATGGCGAGTTGGTACATATCTTAATTTTTTTATCCCCTTCCCCCCTCCCTTCACTTCATCTCTCTGTTCCCTTCCCATATGCAAAAGATCTCTCCCCATTTCCTCTTTTATTTTGCCCTTTATTATTTTATTATTTATATTGCTCTTTGTTTATCTTTTGTATTTCTCATACAGAAGAATCCATGTGATATTTAAGCTTGTGTGTCAGATATATTTCACTTAACATTATGATGTCAAGGTGCATTCATTCTACAAATGGCTCAAGTTTGTCCTTCTTTGTGGCAGAGTGGTACTCCATTGCATGTAGCACCACATTTTCTTTATCCATTCATCTGTTGATAGACATATAGGCTGTTTTTAAGATTTAGCTGTTATGAGTTGTGCTGCTATTAAGAGGAGTATGCATGTATCACTGTAATATGATGACTTTAATCTTTTCAGAACTCTAACTAGAAGGAGAATAGTTGGGTCAAATGGAATTTCTATTTTTAGTTTTTTGAGGAACCTCCATACTGAGTTCCACAGAGGTTGTACTAGTTTAACATTCCCGCCAACAATGGAGAAGGGGTCTCATTCCCCACAATACCCTCACCAGTATTTGTTGTTATCTGATTTCTTGATGGCAGTCATTCATTCTGGAGTAAGATGGAATCTCAGTGTTGTTTTAATTTGCATTTTTCTCTAAAGGCTAAATGTGCTGAACATATTTTCATGTGTTTTTGACCATTTTTATTTATTTTTCTAAGAAGTATCTGTTTCAGTTGCCCATTTTTTCATTGGATCTTTTATTTTGGGGGGATCTAATATTATTGAGTTCTTTATGCATTCTAGATATTAGTTTTCTGTCTCAAAAATAGCTGGCAGAATTTTTTTCCCATTTTATGGGTCATCTCTTCTCTCTGTTGGTTGTTTCTTTTGCTGTGCAAAAGCTTTATAACTTGTGATTCCATATGTTGATGCTTGCTGTTATTTCTTGTGCCATTAGGGTTCTGTTTAGAACTCCAATATGTCTTTGAAGGTTTTACCTGTTTTATCTTCATCAAATTAAGTGTTTCTGTTTTAATATACAGATTTTTATTTTAGTATAGAACATGGTGAGAGATACGAGTCTAGATTCAGTCTACATGTGGATAGCCAGTTGTCCCAGCATCATTGGTAAAGAGGTTATCTTTCCTCCATTGTAAGTTTTTGGCCCGTTTGTCAAAGAGGTATCTGAATGTGCTTGGAGTTGTTTCTGCATCCTCTAATTCTGTTCTGCTGATGCACATGTCTGCTTTTTGCCAATATCATGCTGTAGTTATCACTTGAAGTCTGGGGTTGTGATGCCCTCTTCCTTGTCTTTGTTGCCCAGGATTACTTTTGTTATTCTAGGTCTGCCTTTGTTACTTTTCTCATTGCTGAGACAAAATACCTGACACCCAAAATTAAGGGAGAAAGATTGTTTTAGCTAACAGTTTGTAGAGGTTGCAGTCCATGATCGGCTGGCTCCAAGGCAGGGTGGCACTCGGCAGAGGGGCAACAGTTCATGGTGGCAGAAGTTACCAAAAGCAACAAGAGCAAAGTAAAAGGGGAAACAAGCCTCTTTCTGCTCCTTTTATTGTATGCAGGCTACCAGCCCTGGGGCAGGTGTAGGCTCACATTTCCAATCCCAGCACTAAACCATGAATCAACCACAAACTCTAGATTCAGTCGACTTGGAAAAGCCCTCCCCTCCGTGACCACAGGAGGCTTTGGGGGCACATCCAGACACAAACCATAACAAGGTCTCTTCTGGTTCCATATGAATTTTAAGATTGTTTTCTCTAGTTCTGCAAGGAATGCTGTTGATATTTTGTTTGGGACTGCACTAAATCTGCATATCAATTTTGGAAATAATTGCTATTTTGTGTATATTTGTTTTGCCTATCCAGGAACACGGGATATCCTTCTATTTTCAGATATCCTTGTAAATCTTTTTCAGAGTACTGTAGTTTTTGTTGTAGAGATCTTTCACTTCCTTGGTTAGGTTAATTCCTAGATATTTAACTTTTTTTGATGTTACTGTGAAAGTTTTTTTCTCTTAATTTCTTTCTCAGTGAGTTTATCATTGGTGTATAGGAATGCTGTTAATTTTTTGTGTGTTGACTTTGTATCCTACTACACTACTGAATTTGGGTATTAATTCTAGGAGTCTTTTGGTGGAAATTTTTGGGTCTTCCATGTAGAGGATCGTGTCATCTGCAGATAATGATAAATTGACTTCTTCCTTTCCTACACATATTCCTTTTGATTCTTTCTCTTTCCTGATTTCTCTGGCTAATGTTTTGAGAACTGTATCAAACAGTAATGGTGATCGCAGGTGGCCTTGTCTTGCTCCTGATTACAGAAAGCTTTTAGCTTCTTCCCATTTAATATGATGTTGGCTGTTGATTTGTCACATATGGCTTTTATCAGATTGTGATAAAGACTTACTATACCTATTTTCTTCAGGGTTTTTAATCACGCGGATATTGCATTTTCTCAAAGGCTTTTTCTTTGTCAATTGAGATAATGTGATTTTTATTCTTGCTTCTGTCTGTGTGGTGATTACATTTATTGATTTGTGTATGCTGAGTCATCCCTGCCTCCCTGGGATGAATCCTACTTGGTCAAGATACATGTTCTTTTAGATGATTTTTTGCACCCTGCTTGCCATATCTTATTGAGAATTTTTGCATCAATATTCATTTAAAAGAGTAACCTGTAGTTTTGCTTTTTTGTTGACTCTTTTTCTGGTTTTGGCATCAGGGCAATGCTAGCTTCCAGGAATGACTTTGGGGGCACTCTTTCCATTTCCATTTCATCATAGAGTTTGAGGAGTACTTTATTAGATCTTTCCTAAAGTTCTTGAAGAATTGGGGAGTGAATCCATCAGGATCTTTACTTTTTTTAGTTGGTAGTTTTTTTTTATTATTACTTTTTCAGTCTCTTTCCCTGATAATATTGGATTATTCAGTATTTTCATGTCTTCTTCGTTCAGCTTTGGTAATTCATATGTATCTAGGAATCTATTATGAATTCTGTATTTTATTAGAGTACAGGTTCTCAAAGTACAATAATGCCTTGGTTCATGAATGCTTCTGTTTATGAACAGTTTGGTTTGCAAACAAAAACATTTGGCACAATTTTGCTTCCATTCAAAAACTCCACACTGGGTGACAAACACAATGGCCATATTTTCCACACAAACACAAATGCAGCCATCTTCCCCAAAATCATAAAACAAATTAAGTTTGTAAATTGAGGTACCACTGTACTTACTAATAATCTTGATTTTGGCAGAGTCTGTTGTGATTTTACCTTTTCCATTTCTAATTGAATTTATTTGGTCTTTTCTTTTCTTTTTTGGGGGGGTGGTAATATTGGCTAGGGCAGTGGTGGCGAACCTATGGCACGCATGCTGCAGAAGGCTGAATCATTGAAAGCTCTAAAGGTTTGCAGCTGAGTATCGAATAACAATTGTTTTTTCTAAACTTAAACCTCAGTATTCAGGTTTGCTTACAGTGTTGGCACTTTGTGATAAATATGTGGATTTTACGTTGCAGTTTGGGACCTTGGTCTCTAAAAGGTTTGCTATCACTAGTCTAGCACATGATCTCTTTTGGAGAAAGTCCCATGTGGCGTTGAGAAGAATGTGTATTCTGTGTATTCAGTGAGTGGAACACCCTGTAGGTATCTTTTTAGTCTAATTATTTAAAGGGTTGGTTCAACTCGTATATTTCTTTATTGATGTTTTTATCTAGTTGATCTGTTTGTGACAGTGGGATATTGAGATTCCCGTTATGATTGTGTTGGTGTTTTATCTGTTTTTTTTTTTTTTACATCCAGTCGTGTTTGTTTTATGAAGTTGGGGTATGCTGGTGTTTGGTGCATATACTGTATGTTTATAATTATTATCTCTTCCCTGTTGAATTGTTTCCTTAAGGTGCAGTGACCTTCTTTACCTCTTCTGATCAGTTTTGGCCTGAAATCCACTTTGTCTGAAATTAGGATAGCTACTCCTGCTTTCTTCCGGTTCCCATTGCATGGAATATTGTTTTCCATTCTTCGATTTTAAATCCATGTATTTCTTTTTGATTAAATGTGTTTCTCATATATTGCATATCATTAGGTTTTGTTTCTTGCTCCATTCTGCTAATCTGTGTTCTTTTATGTTTGACACAGGGTCTTGCTATGTAGTTCAGGCTGATCTTGAACTGTGTAGCCCAGGCTGGCCTCAAACTGGTGTTGACCCTCTTGTTTCAGCCACCTAACTGCTCAGATTATAGGAGTGTGCCACTGTTACAGGCTAAATCTGTGTCTTTTGATTGGGGAATGGAGATTATTCACATGGAGAGTTATTACTGGAAACTATTGATTTATTCCGGTCACTGCATCATTTTCCTGTTGCTGATTCCCATGCTTTTCATCCTCCTCCTGCTTAACTGCTCGCCCTGCCTGGTGTGTTCATTCTGTTAGATTTTTGGCATTTTTGGCTTCTTGCACCTTCTGAGGGTATCCTTTAGAATTTTTGTAGTGCTGGTTTGGGGGGCATGAATTTCTTGAGGTGCTCTTTGCCATGGAAGTACCTTATTTTTCCATCAATTTTGAAAGTTAGTTTTACAGGGTATGTAAGTCTGAGTTGGAAGTTGTCTTTTAGAGCTTGAAATACTTCACTCCAAGCTCTCCTGACCTTTAAAGTTTGTGTTGAGAAGTGTCTACTGTAATTCTAATAAGTATATCTTGTTAGGGATTCGTTGCTTTTCTCTAACAGCTTTTAAGATTGTGTCCCTGGGTTGGCCTTCTAGTATTTTGACTACAGATGTGCTGTGGAGAGGTTCTGTTTTGATTGTGGCTCTTTTGAGTTCTGTATGCCTCACTTATTTGTATATTTAATTCTTTCTCAATATTTGGAAAGTTTTCTGCTACTATTTCTGTAAACAGGTATTTTTGTAAGCTGTAAGATAGCTTTTGTGTTGTCTTCTAGTTTTTCACTTATTCCAATTAATCTTAGTTGCCTTTGTGTCATCTAACAGCAGTTGAATGCATTTTCCATGTTCTCTTGTTGTTTTTAAGTAATCACTCTCTGAGTAATTGTTCTTTAAAAGCATCCCTGTCTTCTGCATCTGATATTCTGTCCTCACATTGGCCACTTCTACTGCCTGTACTTTCAAAATAACTTAATTTCCTGGATTTCTGTTTGAAATCTTTTCATGGACTCTAGTTCTTTGCTAGACTGGTCATTCATATTTTGTATCATTTTGCTTAGATTAGCTAGCTGTTATTTGTGTCTTCTGTAAGCTCCCTGATTATTACCTCCATTATCTGATTAGTTATATTTTCTGTTAACCCAGGGAGGATGTCATTGGTCTGTTTTAGTCTGTTTTCGTTTCAAATAACTTGGCTGTGTGGCTTTTGCTTTCTTTCTCAAGGCCCATGGATTGGCTTAGGTGAGTTGGGAGTTTTTGGAGGCATTTTGTTGCCTTGTCTTCTCATGTTTCTATTGTTTTGTGTTTTTTAGTTTGTTTGGTTTTGTGCTTATAGTGGAAAGACCTTGTTGCCAGGATGGAAAGCTCTTTATCTAGTCTACTTTTTCAGTGATGCACTCAGTGTGTGGCTAACATTAGTCTTTTGTTTGTGTCCCAAGGTCCAGTCACCTGTGTTTATATGGGAGGGAGGATGTGATATGTTGACTCAGCACCCATTTTTCTGGGAATGGACTGCAGATTTGTCAATGTCATAAAGATACTCCAGATTCTGGCATACAGAAAAAACTATTGCTAAACTAAGTGACCCTGGCAATATCAAGTAAGTCAGCAAAAGTAGTATTTTCCAAGACAAACTGGTTACTACCATACCATAGAACCAAAAATGTACCACCCTTAACCCTAGAAAATAAACCTATTTTAGTATTAACCCTAAGACAAACCAAATATTGATATTCAGCAAATATCTGCTAAATCCAATAATGATATATCCACTAACAATAGAAAACAACTCAACAATAGTAACATAGTTAACTAAGATCAATAAAAGCTTATGTAAACTATGCAATGTATAGGGGTTAGGAATGCAAAAATGCAAAAAGAAAAATTTGAAAAATTGCTGGGTGTGGTGGCAAACTCCTGTAATCCCAGCAGTCAGGAGGCTGAGGCAGGAGGATTGTTGCAAGTTCGAGACCAGCCTGGGCTACAAAGTGAGTCCAAGGCCAGCCTGAACTGCATAGTGAGACCCTGTCTCAAAAAGACAAAAAAAAAAATTGAAAAATTGAACAACAAGAAATGAGAAGGAGGAGAGAAAAGTGAGGCAAAGGATTCTCTTATGGGTTAGAAGGATAGTTACAGAATTAGATAAAGGTAGCAGAAAAAATACAATAGAAATAAAAGAAAAAAGGTAAAAATAATGAGAATAAAAATTTAAAAATTAAAAAGAAAAAGAAAGGAAAAGGAGGGAAAAGGGAAAAAGAAGAAAGAAAATGAGTCCAAAAACAAAATGAAATTTATTTTTCTCTGTATTTTTGAATAAGCAGTTTCCTGCCAGCATCTGCAGTTTTGGAGCCCAGCAAGTCTTGGTTTTCTCCACCCAGGCTCACGGCCTGTGGGTGTGTGAGGTTCCCCCTATTCAGATGTCCCTCTGTGTACCCTGTAACACTTTTTGTGCTGCCCACACTGCTGCACTGGGAAGACGTCAGTCCTTGGATTTGTGCTGGATGCAGGGAGCAGGCAAAGGTTCAGGTGTTGAAACCTGCAGGCCCTTTCGCACAGCACTGCTTAGCGGGCCTGGGTCCTCACTTCCAGGGGAAAGTGCCTTTCCTGACCTGGGTTTCAGCTTCTCTGGGGACCTTTTCTAGCATTCTCCCTGACTGTAACTGTCTCCTGTGACACTCTCCCCCGGTTTGCTTTGGGGAGCCCTTCTCTCCAGGAGCCACAGGAGCTGGGGAGAGAGCCACAATTGTTTCCTTTTTTCCTCTGCGTTATGGACCTTCTTTCCAACTTCTCTATAGTTTCTAAATTTTCCTTTCAGTTCGTTCTGGATTCCTAGTGACCTGCTTTTCTGCACCAGGTTGTTATATTCGAATGTCTGTATTCCAGATCTTGGAGACACTGAATTTTTGCTACCAGTCACCACTCTGCCATTTTTTCCTCCTATCTCTCTTCTTCTGTGGAGAGAGTAATTTCTTAGTAGACAGGTTTACCTGGATTATAAGCTGGTCAATATATTTTCTGCCCTATGTTAGAAGCTGTGCTTAGCAGACACCAGAATGGCAGTGCAGGCTCCATGAATGGGTCTGCTCTATTGGTGGCCAGGCAGGATATGAACCTGGGGAAGGAAGGGTGTCAACTTGCTTAGGAGGTCCTTGATGACATTTCTAGAGTGTCTTCATGAGTTTTTAGAAAGAAGTACACTTTTTTATATTCAGAAAAGTTGAATGAAAACATACCACCGACCATATGGGACTTGCAGATAACTGCTGTTGACGTTTGTCTCTTTGAGGTCCTCTTCTCTGTGAACTTAGTACAATGTTGAGGTAAAATGTTGTGCTGTGCTTTTCCCCTGTCTAATATGACAAAAGTCCTCATCTTTTTAGGCAGTCTTTGAAAATACAGTGCTCACTGATGGCAGATATTTTGCCATGAATATTCTATTTTGTTTTATTTGACATTTTACTTGCATGACAACATTTTCATATTTAATCAATATTTTAAATGGATGTATTAAAGTTGAGAACATTAGGTTTCTTTTACTTAGTTTTGTTTGTTTGGTATGATTTTATAAATAACACCCAGTGTTGACTTTTATATTTTGCCTTCTAGATTCTTCAAGGACATGGAAAAACCAACACCATGGTGGCATTAATGGAACTTTATCAAGAGGAAGATGAAGCATATCAGGAATTAGTTCTGAAAGCAACTGCGTTTTTCCAGTATTTACTGAAGCCGTTTAGGGATACGCGAGAACGTGCGACTTCAAGTAAGCTTAATATTTTGGTATGTCTCCTTTTATTTTTTATCAGACTTACTCTTTGTCATATTATGTCTTTAGTTACGTTTCAGGCTCATCTGCAGTTTTAATTTGTTTGGGTTCATCTTTATGTTTAGATGATATTATAGATACATTGAGCTTAAATTTAAAATTGATTTTAAGAATTGTTGGCGGTAGAGCTCAGTGGTAGAATATGTACTTAACATGCACGGGGCTCAGGCAGTTCATCCTCTCAGTAACCTAGGAATCCTGCATAAAGGATTAAATACCTTTGTGCTGATGTATTTTTGGATACATTTATTTACTTTAGTTTATTTTCTACTCTAGGACATGTAGATTTCTTAGAAACAGGACGAATATTTCAGTAGCAGGGTCAGAGGTTGTAATGAAGTAATTTAAATTTTAGTAAATGCTGTCAAAATTCTGACTTCATTGCATATGACCCTAAGAAAAGGCATTATCATAATTACAGTGTTGCAAAAGGACCTGAGCCCAGAAAAGTCACATATCTCGCCTTGAATTCCCTAACTGGAATTGAAGACAGGTTTCTTGCTCTGTGCCTCTACACTGGGCCATCTTCCACACCAGGCTTGTGGCCCTGCCAGGTTACTATACTGTAAAGATGAGCATGCATTTAGAGGAAGTCAGGCCAGTCTAGCCTGGATCAAGTTGTTCTTTTCATTATTTTGAAAGTCTATTGTTTGGAGTGTCTTTTCTTCGTGGGTGTGTGTGCGTGTGTGTGTGTGTGTGTGTGCGTGCACGTGTGCGCGTGTACGTCTTATAAACAACAGAAACTTTTTTCACAGTTCTGGGGGCTGGAAAATCTAAGACTAAGGCACAAGCAAATGCAGTGTCTGACAAAGTTGTTTCCTAGTTGGTAGAAGGCCATCCAGCCATGTCCTCACATGGTGAAGAGCAGAGATAGAGATCTCTTATGCCTCATCTTCTGTATGTAAAGGCATTAATCTCATTCACTTAATTACCCCCAAATGCCTCACCTCCTAATACCATCACACTGAGAATTCAGGCTTCAACATATGACTTGGGGGGACATAAACATGCAGTCCATAGGAGTGTATGTCTTAATCTTGAACATAACCTTGAACTCTTAAATGACATAATCCTACTGTCTTTTAGATTATATTATATTTTTCCTTTCTAGAAGAAACATGGTATTGAGGAGCTACTTGTCATGTCCCTCAAAGAAATCACAGCCATAGCTAGAATGCTGTGGACCAGACCCTCGGCTGAGTGCTTAGCAATGCTGATCTCATCTAAACAACTGTGTTAATAATAAGAACATAGCATCTTTCCTCTCTAGGGAAAGTTACTCTAGTAATAGAAGGTGAAAGCAGTTGAGTTTTTGTTCCTGCCCAGAGAAGCCTTTTGTCTTGCAGGAGATCCAGCTCAGAAGCCATTCATACTCACTCAAGGATCACTGAATGAACAGAAACTTGATTTACTAACTAGTAGTAATAAAAGTAGTTTAAACAACCCAGTGACCAATGTCCTTTAATTTTCCACTGGGTCTACATTACTGCTGCCCCTTCTTTCTGCAGAAATCCCTAGATGAGGATGAGCTGGGTCCTCAGAGGGTAGCTGCCCTGCAGAAGGATGCCCAAAAATGGACCAGCCAGGCCGAGAAAGCTGTTGCCTCTATTCAAGATATCACTGTGAATTACTTTACGGAGACAGTTAAGGCATTAACAGGTAATAATGCTGTATACTAAGATACATGCAGTTCTAATTCTAAAAGCACCAGGGTGCCACATGCTGTCTTGTAGGTACTGAGAACTCATTATGAGGATCGCATCTGCAGACACTGCACAGTCTGGGGAGGGGAGAGGAGCCCTCATTTCCTGGTTATTCAGCATGGGGAGAACGAGGGACAGTAAGCAAGGTGAAGCAGAGAGACTCGGGGCTCTGAGAGCCTCTGAAAGAGAAACCGGGCTTGACCAGGGTGGTCAGCAAGACTGAGAATGAGCACTTGCCCCAGCATCTGAAGGGAACATGAGGCTGAGAGGGGACAGCCTTCCAAGGGAAGGAAGAGCCCCTGGAAAGTTTCTCTGGCTTGAAGGTGCCTGGCAGATCTGAGGTGGGAGAATGAGCTTGAGGGAGAAGGCTGGAGAGCCAGGCAGGGTCAGACCCTGAGGGCCTTGGAGCCAGGGTGAAGGACTTCTTTCATGTGAAAGCACTGTCCATGACAGCTCCAAAGAGGAAATTTGCTAAGATATGACACATTCCCAAAACAGAACTGCATAGCTAGTAAGCATGAGCCTCTGTAACTCTCTAAATAAATAAGCATTCCTGATATATTAAGTGAAATAAACAAGACACAAGGCAGAGTGATGGTCCTACTTTTGTTTTTGTGAAAGTCTATAAGCCCGTCTATCTAGCAAGACACAGAAACAGTCTGGCCATATATGTAGCAAAATGTAAGCAGCAGCTACTTCAACAAGGTAGATCATGAGTTATTACTGTCTTTTTTGAATGGACTTCCTACCTTTTATATCAATGACCATATATTACGTTAGTGCTAATAAAAAATGTTACAACAAAACAATTTATTTTAAAAAACAATGTTTTGCAGGTAATAATGGAGGTAATAAAGGATTGGCTAAAGACAAATTGTGCTCTTTTTAATGAGTTGTAATTTTATTTTATTACTTATAACCCAACAGAAATGCAGAAACAAATGGAAGCAGATAGCAAGAGATTTGGCCAGGCTGCCTGGGCCACCGCCACGCCCAGGTTTGAGAACCTCAAGCTCATGGTTGCTCGAGAGACCCTGCAACTCATGAGAGCCAAAGAGTTGTGTTTAAACCACAAAAGAGCTGTAATTCAGAGAAAGGTATGCCAAGGATGAAATGTAACTTTATTTTTAAAATACACTTTTATCTTCGATTGCACCTTTCTTGCCAGACATTGTGAATGAACTTCTTCACTCACCACAACGCCATTTTCTAATAGACTTTAGGGACTGTGGCAGGTTGGCCATCAAGTTTCCTCTTGGGCAAGTTGTTCTTGAACTACTCTCTTGTAGGTTTTACTTCCTCATAACACTGAGCCAGTAGGGAGAGGGTAATATGCTTGAAAATCAATCCAGCAGTGATTTTAAGTAGACCTTTTTTTTGGTGCTGAAACTGGGGTCTGGACTTGCTAAGCAAGCACTGCATTACTAGGCCATGTCCCGGTCCGAGTCCATCTGAAGAATACTCCGAGTGGGACTTCATCCTAGGATCACAGTCACTGAATTTTCTTCCTGTACCCTTAGGAGTTTAGGGCAGAACATTGTAAATAGCCTTTTTCCTCAGCCTGGGCTGCTGTAAGGCATTACCATAGACTGGGTGGCTCAAACACAGACACTTACTTCTCCCTGTTCTATGGGCTAGGGTCCATGGTCAGGTGCCTCGGGGCCTCTTCCTGGCTTGCAGACAACCACTGTCTTGCACTGTGCTCACGGTCCTTCCTCAGCGTGTATCCATGGAGAGAAGCAAAGAGCACGAGAAAGAGCGCTCATCCCATCATGCAGGCCATCTAAACTCAGTTCCCTCCAAAGGCTCTGCCTCCAGCGCTGTCACGTTGGGGCTGAGCTTTACCACAGGACATGGTGGGACACATGGCCATCCGTGACAGTGCTTTATGCCCTTGCTTTCTCAGACCCTCGATGTTTTCATGTGTTTCAAAGATGACATGAAGTACTGTAATGAATGCTGAATAAGGCGTTTTTGTCTCACCACATGAAATGGAAGTGTTTCTTCCCTATTTATTGTATTTAGTATTAAGCAAGGAATAGAAAAGAGCTGGAATGATTCTAAAGTTTGTGATTAATACACTATTTTAACTTGTTCTTCTCTTTCCACGAAAACAAGATGGAAGATCTTCCAGAACAAGAAAAACAAAATATGCATGTTGTCGATGAATTAGAAATACAATATTATGAAATTCAACTGGAGCTATATGAGATTAAGCTTGAGATATTAAGAAATGAAGAAATACTTCTTATTACACAGCTGGACTCTGTGAAAAGACTTATAAAAGGTAAAATTTATGTGTAAGATTAAAATGTTTATACATGTGAGGGAGTACATCAGCGCTGACTTCTTGTAAACTATGACATGTGCTGAAATTTCTTATAGTTTTCGCTCAATATTTTTAAATCTATATTCATTGTTAAACAGAGCAAAACAGGAGCTGTGCATGGTGGCACACTCCTGTAATCCCAGCACTCAGGAGGCTGAGGCAGGAGGATCATTATGAGTTCTATACCAGCCTGGGCTACGAAGTGAGCCCAAGGCCAGCCTGAACTTCATAGCGAGACCCTGTCTCAAAAAGACAAACACCAACAACAACATCAGAACAAAACCAAGAAAAAAATAACCCTAAGCCCATCATCTAGGGAGACTTAGTAGTAAGAGTGGGCTATACAACCTTTAGCCTTTCTTATTTGGCAGATGTAAATCAGTATTGATCAGTTTTTAAAACCAAAAACTATATATTCTGGTTAGTACCCTTTATTTACTTGATGCATATAACTATCTTTCCATCTAAGGAAAATTTTAATGACTGTATAGTATTTCATTTACCATGTACATATATACATTTATACATGTATATATATCTCTATACACAGAGTCCACCAAAAAATATATACATTAGGAAAAGAAAAAATTGTATAAATATTTTAGCACTAAATTTATTGAGACATCATGAGATTAATACAAGTTACCTTCAGTGTCTATAGTTACAAGTGCTCAAAGTGGTGGCCGTTAGCTTCCAAACATTTATTAGTACCACAAACTGCTGAAGTGTATATACATTTCTCTCTCTCTCTCTCATATATATATACATGCATATATATACATTTATCTCTCATGTACATACATATATACATATATATATGTATGATATATATATGGTGATTTCCAGTTTTTCACTGTTGTTTTGTTTTGTTTTGGGTCTCGCTATGTAGTTCAGGCTCCTTGGGGTCACTTTGTAGCCAGGCTGGTTCACTTGCAATGATCCTCCTGCCTCAGCCTCCCATTTTTCACTGTTTTGAACACTGTTTTGAACAGGAGACATTTTTCCTCTATACATCTTTGTGCACAGGACAGATAATTTCTTTTCTTTTCTTTCTTTTCTTTTTTTTTTTGGTATGGGGGATCAAACTCAAGACCTCACGTTTATCAGGCAAGCACTTGAGCTGCTGAGCTAAATCCTCAGCCCCAGGTTGTTTCTTTGAAACAGATTTTTAAGGATGAAATTCCTGAATCAAGGGCAATGTACATTTTATATTTTAATACCTATCTGTTAAAGTAACACTACAATAATCATTTAAAATACATCATTCCTCACCACTGTATTATTTTCTAATTTCTAAATTCCACACTGTGGCGGCCTCTAGAGGCTGTACAAATGATATTCCCATCAGCTGAATATGAGGGTCATGTTTCTCATGCTCGTGCTGTTCTTGAAATTTTTGGCTACTTGGTAGAAAAAGATGGCCTCTTCTAATTTTCATTTATTTAATTACAAGTCACACAGAAGACAATTTTGTATGTTTACCAGTCATTTGTATTTTATGACATGCGTACTCATGGTCTTTGCCCATTTTTCTTTGGAATATTATTTTATTTTATTTTTTTGTCTTTTTGAGACAGGGTCTCGCTATGCAGTTTAGGCTGGCCTTGAGCTCACTCTGTAGTCTAGGTTGATCTTGAACTCATAATGATCTTCCTGCCTCAGTCTCCCAAATGCTGGGATTACAGGCCTGCACCACCATGCCCAGCTTTTTTTGGAGTATTTACTTTGCATATTGAAGATATCATTCAAATGTTTGTCATACTGTGGTGAGAATTTAACTTTTCTCTCCAAAGTTTCAACATTCCCAATCACTGACTTTAAGAACATTTTCCCCTACTGCTTTGAATGGCTGCATCTCATCTCCAGAATTATTAGACCTCTGAGTTATTATTCTTTTCCATGGACCTGTGAGTACCTTCTGGTGCACAGGTCACACTGTCCTAGTCCTGTACCTGAGAAGCACATTTTAATGTCTAGCAAGACGTGACTTGTCTAGTCTCATGACTTCTCCAGTCTTATGACTTCTCCAGTTTCTATTTTCCTTTATTCTTCTAGATGAACTTTAGAGTCACTTGGGCAGGTTCAAAACAAACAAAAAGCTCACTGGAGTATTGCTTGGGATTGTACTTAAAATTGGAGATTATTTTAGGGAAATTGTCATTACAATTTTGACTCTTCTCAGCCCAGATTATGTGTCTCCATTTATTTAAATCCTTTTTTCACCCTAAAATTCCTCTAAGTTTAGTCTTTGTTTTTCATGTACATCTTGAACATGTAGTGTAATCCTAGCTATTCAAACATTTTTACAGCAGTTTCAAGTTACAAGTGCTTCACATTTGTAGGAAGAAACATTATTAAAAAGTCGGAGGATACATGCCAAACCGTTCATGTTTTTTTTTTTTTCTTCTGAGAATGGGTCTGAGTAGATTTGGGGAAGGAAGAATAAAATCTTACTTTTTACTTTATGCACTTCTGTAGGGTTTGAATTTGTTATAGTAAACATGTATTTAAAAAGATCAACATGTAATTAAGATGAAATGTCAGTGAGGCACCATTATGATGCGCTGTTGATAGAAGTTTCCTTTGTGGTGGGCACTGTGACAAGAGGCATTCAGAGTCTGGCATATTCATCTGCTGAGGAAGTAATAAAAATGTACACCAAGCCAGGGATTTAGCTCAGCAGCCTAAGCACCTGCCTGGCAAGTGCGAGGTTGTGACTTCAATCCCTGGTGCCACAAAAAAAAAAAAAAAAAAAAAAAAAAAAAAAAACCTGCACCAAGATTTATGTAGAGATGTTCATCACAGTGAAACGGTTAACAATGGAACTCTGGAACATCTTAATAACAATACTAGAAAATACTCCTTTGCCATTAGAATTATATTTTTATCACACGGAAAATGTTCTAAGTGGTATGTGTAGCCATACAGTCAGGGGAAGTGATTTTTACCTTCCTTACACTAAAATATTTTTGTATTATTTTTATAGTATGTGTAAGAGTACCATTATTATGTTTTTAGAGAAGCAGGATGAAGTTGTCTATTACGACACATGTGAAAGTCCGGAAGAACTCCGGGTCCTTAGTTGTAGTGCGGCGCCGCAGGCCGGCGAGAATGCGGAGCTGAAAGAGCTCAGCCTGCGTCGCCAGCAGCTGGAGATGCAGCGCGGCAGAATCTGCACCAGGAGAGCCCGACTCAGGAACAGAAAGGTAGGTGTGGCTGGCGGCTTCTGTATGTCCTTCTTCCAGGGATTTCTTCGTCTATTTATTTGTGTGTGTGTTTATTTGTTTGTTTATTTATTGTCTGTTTGTCTGCTCTCTTTTTTCTTTTGTGGTACTGGGGATTGAATTTAGGGCCTTTGCAGTAAGCTACATCCCCAGCTCTTTTTTATTTCAACTTTGAGACAGTGTCTGGTCAAGTTGCTAAACTGCTGGAGTTGGGCTCAAACTTGTAATCCACCTGCCTCAGCCTCCCAGAGTGCTGGGATTAGTAGGTACGTACCACTACTCCTGGCTGAGATTACTTCTTTTATGAAAGATAAAGAGGTATTGAAATAAGGTTTTTAATTATACAATGATTAATTTTTTGTGTTTATGTAGATATCAGTAACTACAGTTCAATGTATTTTAAGTATTCTTAAAAAGTTCTTTGTTTCTTTTGGAATCTATACATTTACCATAATCTCTAGATTTTAATTCATTCAACAATTATTTGTTGACTGTCCACTGTATACACAAGTGTTTTTAAAATCACAAGAGGTAGAAACTTTCTAATAATCAGCTGTAGCAAATTCTAAAATATATTTTATTGTAAATTATGGATTATGAAATCAAATATATATGTGTATATATATATCCAGCTCATTTCACTTTATATTTGATTTTTTTTCTTTTTAGTAAGAATCATAAAGGTGTTTATTAGTCAGCAGTTTTAAAAGTATGCTTTCAAAGAAATAGCCCTCAACAGAGAGGCTAACTGGACGTGGTGGCACACATCTGTAATCCCAGCACTTGGGAGGCTGAGGCATGAGGATTGCCACAAGTTTGAGGCTAGCCTGGGTTACGCAGTGAGTTCAAGGCCAGCCTAAACTACAGAGTGAGACCCTGTCTCAAAAAACAAAAACAACAACAACAACAACAACAAAAGACCAAGTCTCAAAAAAAACCAAACTAAACCAAACCCAACAACCAGAGACAGAGGCCATTTTTTTAATTTTTAAAAACTGGTTTATATAAAAAGGGTAACATTAAAAATTCAGTTTTTTTCAACAGAAAAAAAGCTGCATTTCATATGGTTAATCATATTGTCTTTTGCTACTAGAATTTAGAAATCATAAAAATTGTTATGTATTTTCTAGATTTTAAAACTATCTATTAAGTTTCCATGCAAAGATACCTTAAAAAAACTGCCAGAATATGTCTTGGAACTGTAGCTTCCAGATGTCAAAGTTGAAGTTGTGGCTCGAGCGATCCAAGATTCCAGGGCGTGTGCCCTTTGCTCTGAGTTTTAGCCACTCTGTGGGGCTGCAGCTGTCTCCATGGCAACTGCGTAGCTGTGGGGTGATCCTCCGGAAGCCCTTGGCAGCAGGGCTGTGTCCTCTTAGCCAGACACGAAACACTAACCTTTCAGGAAGCTCTCTCTTGCCACTGGGTTCTAGGAAGGCTGGAACAGGCTGGGAGTAGAGGTCAGGCCTTGGAGTCCACCTTGGCTAGAAGTCACAGTGTGGCCTCTTGGCAGCCATGTGACTGTAGGCATATTACTTAAATCTCTTTTGAGCTCAGTTTTCTCATCTGTTAAGAGGATAATCATAGTAGTAATAACAATCTCATGTTCAAGATGAGAATAAAATGGCCTAAGACATGGGAAGTGTGTGGCCTTGAGGCTGGGACCTAAAACAAATCCAGTGAATGTTAGTATTTTTGCTCTGTTATTTTCCACACACCCTGGGGGTTATGGTGAGTGGTTAAGCATAGGTGAGATACAGATTTTCATATAATTTTTCAGATGTTTGTAGGTCAGCTGTGCTTTTGTAGCTATGTTTAGAAATATAATTAGTGTTCATGACATTATAGGGAATATGTTGAAAAGCACTGCATTATAACAGAATGCTGGGATATGGCCCATTCAGGACTGGGGGCTGCCTGTCTGTCCTCTTGTGGCTGGAGAATCGCTTTCTCATCCCCCAAAGCACCCTCCTGTGAGCCGCTGGTGACCCCTCTAATGACTGCAGCGGGGTCAGCACCAGAAAGTCACAGTGGAAACTGAGGTTAATGAATGCCTTACACTGTAGTGCAAATATAAAGCTTTTTTTCTGTTAACTTTTTCTACTACGGCCCATGGTAATATTAAAAACCATGTAGGTGATTTATGTTATTCCACCAGGATCAGTGCAAAGAAAATCATCACCTCCGATTGCAACAGGCTGAAAAAAATGTCCGATATTTGCACGAGCATCACAGCATTCAGATGGTGAGTAGCTGGGGAGAGACGT
Organism: Cuniculus paca; assembly: GCA_004365215.1. NCBI lineage: Eukaryota > Metazoa > Chordata > Mammalia > Rodentia > Cuniculidae > Cuniculus > Cuniculus paca. The sequence continues at coordinate 2,174 of RJWT010010923.1, read as the reverse complement.
TATACATCTGCATCATGTGACGTTCTGGCAGGACACATGGGGTACAGCCATTTTCTTTGTCAAGACATGTTTTATGTTAAGATATGTATGATTGGAATTCTGAGCACTTTACAGTATATGCTTGTTTAAATATAGAAAAGAGACAAAATAAAAGAAGAGGAACAGAAGAAAAAAGAATGGGTAAGCCAGGAACGCCAGAAAACCCTCCAGCGATTAAGAGCATATAAAAAGGTAAGTTCTAGAAATAAGCACCTGAACTTCTGTGGGAAAATGAGGATCACGCATCCTAGGAGAAAGGTGTGAAACATAATGAACAGATAATTCCCATTATGAAATGTTTCCAAAATACTATTTGTGGAATAGCAATAAAGTACCTAGCATCCCAGTATCAGTGTTTCAAAAGGCATGCTACAAAACACCTGCTGTCTTGGACATCACCCTATGCTGGGGTCCCTGCCCCTGTCTTGGGACCCTTTCCTCACAGCGGGGTTGGGGGGAGGTGCTCATCGTGCCCCCTGGGGTTTAGAACAGCAGTGAGAATTAAAAGAAGTTTAACTGCCCTTGACTTCAGTTGGCTTTTTTTCCTCATTTGCAAGATTTCTAAAGAATTCTTTAAAATGTCATCAAGGAAGCATTGTGCTCTAAGGGCAAAAAAGTGCGCTGCTAAAAGTAAACTGAGTTAAAATCTAACAAGTTAACCTAAAATTGGGATAAACTGCTGTTTTCTTGGTTTAGAGAAGCCTGTATGGAGAGGTACAGTTGCCTACAGTGGTGTGGGAAGGGGTCTGTGTGGTTTAAATTCAAGGACAAGAATCTAGATTAAGGAGTACAGGTTAATATTGAGTCCCCTGGGTGGTGGCAAACCCTGGGATTGGGGCTTGTCTTCTTTTTCCATTTGTCCTGAAAAAGAAGTCTGTAGGAAGGATAGCTATCCCGCGTTTACCATGAATCGCATGATGTCTGTGTTTGAAGTTCACATTAGTAATGTCCCACTGTGTGCACCTTCTGGGTTCTTTAATTCGAGTTCTGTTTTTGAGATGCATCTGTGTTAATGTATATAGCTCTAGTTCATTTTAATGGCGCATGGTATTACATTTTGTATATTATTAGCTAATCTGTGCTTTCTTTAGGGCCCCCTTTTCTCTCAAGCATCTCCTTGTAGGGATAGATTTTTCTTTATCAAACAATACCTGAGACCAGAACTTTCCAAATTTTGAAATTATTAAATTTACTCTAAGTTAAATTTACTTAAAGTTTAGAGACAAGAAATACAGTACTTTCGATATCCACTCCACTGGTGTTTTTAATCTGTCTTTTACATGTTTATAGTCATAATACCTATTATGTTTTATCTTTTTTGGAGACAGAGTATTGCTATGTAGGTCAAGCTGGCCTCAAACTCTCCATCCTCCTGCCTCAGCCTCCTGAGTGTAGGTATTTCAGGCCAGTGCCTCAGCATCTAGCTGTATCTTACTGTTTTCATTTAACGCTGTCAGTTGATTTTTTTTAGATGTTTTATCAACTTTGCACTTTTATGATTTTTCATGGTTGCTTAATATTTTGCATAATTTTAAACTAACTTCTATTATTGGCATTTAGAGCTAGTGATTCTTCATACTAAGAATTTTATAATGAGTATTTTCATGTCTGTGTATCTTCACATCTTCATTTTATTACAGAAGGATGTCCTAAGTGCTGATTTTTGTAACACATGCTTATTTTTTAACATATCCAAGATGGTCGCTTAAATGACAGGCACCACTGTGAATTACAATGTTGAATGACTATGCCCCTGTCAACATTTTGATGGTCAGCATGTGTGGCAGATTTCCCACAGCCATTTTTCATTTTCAGAAATGTCCAGCTCGCCCTATACTACAAACCTTTCCCTCGGAGCCTGCAGCCCCAAGCCTGCCAGGTGACCTTGCCCAGCAGCTGCCCTCGCCCACTTCTCAGCCAGGGACAGCAGCTCTCCCACCCTCCTGGAAAACCAGACACGCTCCTCCCTTATGTGAAGTGAGTGATTTGAAAACCTCTGAGTGTCAAAAGTGGCCTGGAAACATCGCTGTCCAGATATCTGTCCCAGCTGGTCACCAGTTACACTCCAGATCCAGTGAGGAACTGTCACAGCTACAGCCACCACCACCACCACCACCACCACCACCACCACCACC
>RJWT010010922.1:0-23742 GCA_004365215.1 Cuniculus paca | reverse complement strand
TCCCTTTCTTGCTTGCTCTTGTTGTTTTCTGCTTACTATGAACTGGTTTTCCTCTTCAGTCTTCCTCTGCCATGTGCCACCTTTTCCTGAAGCCAACCAATTATGGACTGAAACCTCTACAAACTGTGAGCTAAATAAATCTTTCCTTCTTTAACTTTGGGTGTCAGGTATTTAGTCTCAGCAACAAGAGAAAAGTAACTAAGATATTTGTTGAGTTTGTAAAAGAAAAAATAACTAATGGCTGACTTAATCATTATCTTATGAGAATGTCAGATTTGTCAGAGCACACAAAAATTAACTTTCTTACTTTCCTAATAAAAATTTAAATTCAGAACTTCTTTTGGTGCCAGAAACTCTAAATTATTCTTTAAGCAAACATCCTTAAGAACCCTCATTATGTTTTTGTTAACAATGTCTTCAGTCCTTTCATTAGTTCTGCTCCCACAGAAAGCATCTAACCTGATTTTTCAGCCTAAGCTCTCTTTTTCAATCATCTCTTCTTAAATGGCCAGTGTTGTTTCTTTACCTACTTGTGCCAACCAGCTGTGGCATCCTTGGCATTGGTGCAGTCACACTGTTGGCCCCACAGTCTGGTCATGAAGCAAAAGAAGGTGAGGAGCCATTTCTTCCTCTGGCAGGTCTGCAGCCAAAAGTCTGGTCAGGACAACAGAACTTGAAGCACCTTTCTTGGGCTGGGAGCTCCTGCTACAATAATCATAGCCAGCAAACTTCTTCAGTTCCTGCTCCAAAAATGCCCACTGTCTCAGTCAGTCAGGTGTCCAATTCATGCCAGTGGGTTATAGTGTGTCTGAAGGCCCCAACCAAGAAGCAGACCTCGTTTGCAGCTTCTTGCTGTGGGCATCATCCTTGTGCGAGTGACTGTCTTGGCCACTGCCCAAGTTTCTGGTTTGGGAGATGATTTTACATGGACCCCACACCAAGTCCTGCAGTTTGGTTGAGTTACCTGTAACAGAAAAATTTGGGGGGTGTGAAATCTGTGTCCAATTTAAAGTCCTCACAGGCATTGATCTAACCTGAAACTTAAAATGTGGAGCAGATAGAATTGGGTTTAAGGAATTGGAACATGCAGCTAATTCAGTGATTTCTCTCACATTCTCTACTGCACCCACAATTTCACTCACTTATCCTGGTGCTTGTCTTATACCACTTTGCCCATCTGTTCAACAAATTGCTTATCTGTGTCCTCTCAAAAATCCCCACAAATCTACCTCTCTCTTCTGCATATTCTTCTGCACTTTCCCTTAGCTGGATAGGAATGTTTACACGTTTCAAAATGAGAATGTTTCAATCAATGGAAGCCTGCAAAAAAAAAAAAAAACTGATGCCTGAACTGTACACCAAACAAATCATTCAGATTCTCTTAGAATGAGGCTCAGGCATTAGTATTTTGAGGAAATCTTCCCAGACGATTATAATGCATGGCCATGTTTGAGAGCCACTGATGTGGAAGCATGCTGGTGTCTCCTAGGCACAACCCTCTGGCCACTCTCCAAGGGTCACAGTTACCTGATAAAGTAGCATGGTTTCCCAAGGTGCTTGTGGTACAAACAATGGGTGTGATAACAGTTTTCAGAAGGGAAAAATTTCTCTGGGGTAAGTTGGATCATTATTGATAGTTTTGTTACTTTAGTGTGAATTCATAGAAAGTTTAAAATTATAGGTGCAGTTCTATTCCATGAGGAATCTCTATTTAGAATCTTACATAAACAGTACTAATAACTAACATTTAGGTAATGAATATTATATTATGTATAGGAACTCATTCTAAGTTTTCAATAACCTATAAGTTAAATATTGTTTGCATTTCCATTTTACATATGAAAGAACCTCAGCAGGGAGGTTAAGACATTTTCTTGGGACAATAAAGATTGCCTTGAACTTGGGATTTTGAACACTGGCTGTCTGATTCTGAGACCTGTATCCTAAATACTCCAGGAGAATAATATATCTCTAGAACAGAATTTCATTGTAGAACCACTTAATTTCATCTGTGACTCTTATGCTAACCTAGGCATTTCCTCTTTTCCATCTCTATCTCTTTGTTCTAATCTTACCTTTTGAAGATAAATCTGTTTGCTTTAATTACAGAACCTTATATATCTAGGATTATAGGTTGTTAGGACTGGAAAAGGCCTCAAGAAGAAATAATATTGCCTCTGCATTTATAGAAGTGTTTCCTATTTAATAGGCCTTGTTATGATCACATCTAATTTGCTGTGTCACAGATGGTATTTTCTGGAAGCAGATGTTAAAATTGAGCCTGGGATATGCATTAGTTATTAAGGAATTAAAGCCATGAGAGAAAAGAGGAAGAAACAAGGGTGGGCAGAGAAGTCAAACTGAAATAGAGTCTGACCTCTACAGTGAATAATTCTTATTAATACACTAATGCCTCATTTCCATTTGCAGACAATTCAGTTCATGAACAGAACATTCCACAAAATTTTGCTTCTGTTCACAAAGTCCACGTTTGATGATGAACTCAAACACAGCAATCTTCCCCCAGAATCATGGAAGAAATTAAGTTTGTGAACCAAGGTACTAATGTATTGTCCTCTAGGAAGAACAAAGTCTCTATTATGTTCCCTCACAGTCATTGAGAACAATTTCACTGACCTTGGGAAAGGCAGCTGTTGTGTCCAGGGAAGAATCTGGAGCAGTGAGCATCTGAAGGCTGCCTGCTGACCATACTCTTTGGAGTTAGATAGATTTGAAGTGATAGCCTGCAGAGATAAATGTGAGAATTCAGAGATAATACAGTTGGAATGAAGTCTGCAGTGGGAGACATCAGAATTCCATACAAGTTAATGGAAAGAAAGGAAAAGAAGCAATATGTGAGAAGATAAAGGAAGAGAATTTCCAAAAATAGATGAAGGCACCAATTCACAAATAAAAGAGGCACAATGACTCTCAAGCAAGGTTAGAGAAAAGATCACTGGTCTATTAGCCAAAGAAAATATGGCAAAGTAGTCAGAAGAAAGAGCCAGGTTACTTTCAGTAATCAAGTACTAGAAAAACTGATTTGTCAATGGGAAAATTGGAGCCCAAAACACAGTGAATTAAAGCACTGAGAGAGATTAACTGTCAGATTAAAATTATATGCACACGAGTCCCAAAGGTTCAGAACTTCACCTAAGCAGGAGCAAGGCTCCAGCACCATACGTCAGAGTTGTACCTAAGCTAGTCACTTGGTCCAGAGGCTCTCAACTCCTCCCAGTCAGATACAAGGCCCCAGCCACACCACACTCCGGGGGTGCATCCTCGCTAGCTGCATGGAGGATCCGAGCTCTGCTCAGCCAAGTGTCTCAGTGCAGCCGAGTGCAATCCATCAAGAGAATGCCCAGCCGGCCTCACAGGTCACAGAACACAAGGCTCCAGTGCCATAGTTCAGGAGTGTGCCCTGGTTAACCACACAAATATTGGAGGATTAAAGCTCTGCCAAGTGCAGCTTACCACTGGAATCCATCAGAAGGGTGCCTGGCCAGCCGCACAGGTCCCAGAGGAAAATGACAAAATGAAAGAGCAAGATGCAGTCTCAGTCCTCCAGTCCACTGAGAACAAACCCTGGAGACATTGAAATGGAAGACAGTGGAAATGGCACAACAGAACTTTCCAAAATGATAGCAACTGAAGTAAGGAAACAACTCCATGAGGTTATAGAGGAAATCAGATCAGAAATAATCTCTCAGGTAAAAAAAGAAATGACAAACATGAAAGAAATGTTGAGTGTATATAAAGGAGATCTAGATAAAAATAAAATAGAGAAACAAAAAAAGGATGGAAATCTTGAATGAACAATGTAAGACAGAATTAGAATGCATGAAACAGATTCAAGGGGTTATTCAGGAAATTAAAAATTCCATTGAAAGCTGGCAAAAGCACTTGAATTAAGCTGAAGATAGACTCTCAGGCCTTGAAGACAAGATGGAAGCTTATGATCACAAAAGAAAAGATCTCTTAAAAATAACAAGGAACCAGGAAACAATTCAACAGCTGCAAGATGATGCAAAGAGAAACAATATAAAATTAATAAGTGTCAACAAAAAAAGCAGGGGTCAACACAAATGACATGTGAAGACTATTTACAGAAATAATAGCAGAAAAATTTCCAAACATGGGAAAAGAATCTGGCATACAGATAAGTGAGGCATATAGAATCCCACTTAGACATAGCCAAAATAAATCTTCACCAGATATATAATAATTAGGATATCAGAAATTGAGCACAAGAACAGACTACTAAAAGCTGTCAGAGAAACAGATCACTTATGAAGGAAGTCTATCAGAATCACAGCAGACTTCTCAACACAAACCATCAAGTAAGGGAAAGCTTGTACTGAAGTATTTCAAGTCCTGAAAGAAAACAACTTTCAACCCAGACTGATGTACTCTGCAAAACTATCTTTCAAAATTGATGGAGAAACAAAATACTTCCATGTCAAAGAACAGCTAAGAAATTCATGACCACCAAACCAACACTACAAAGAGCACTGAAAGATACTCTCAAAAGAGACAAAGATAACTATAATTCCAAGAAGAAGGAAACCACTAGACAACAAACATTTAAGCAGAAAAAGTAGAAAACCAACAACAGAAAGATAACATGACAGGGATAAGTCAGTACATAACAGTTATATCCATCAATGTAAATGGTCCCAACTCACAAATAAAAAGAAACAGAATGGATTAAGAAACAAAACAACAATATGCTGTGTACAAGAATCATATTTAACTCAAAAGGAAATTCATAGACTAAAGGTCAAAAGATGGAAAACAATACTCCATACATCAGGAACCCAGGAAAAAGCTATTCGGTATGCAGCTATTCTGTATGCAGACAATGTGAACTTCAAACCAAAAATGATCAAAAGAGATAAAGAAGGCCACTACATACTTTTTAGGGGAAAACTTGAAGAGGAAAAGATTACAGTCATAAATATATATGCACCAAACATGGGAGCACCCAATTATGTAAGACAAATATTAATAGACATGAAAAATCAAGTAAGCAATAATACAGTTATAACAGGGGACCTTAACACCCCATTGGCACAAAGAGACAGATCAACCAAACAAAAAAAATCAGCAAAGAAATAACAGAACTGAATCAAACTTGTGAATAAATGAGCCTAGTAGATGTGCACCAAGTATTTCACCTAACAACATCAGAATACACATTCTTCTCAGCTGCACATGGGTCATTCTCTAAAATAGATCACATATTACCCCACAGAACATACTTAAGTAAATGCAAAATAATTGAAATAATTCCATGCATATTATGTGATAATAGCACAATAAAATTGGAAATTAATGACAAAAAAACCAAGAATCCCATAAACACATGGAAATTAAATAACACTCTCCTAAACAACCAATAGGTCACAGAAGAAATTAAAGAAAAAATTAATTTCTACAACTGAATGAAAATGCAAATACAATTTATCAGAGCCTGTGGGACACAATGAAAGCAGTCCTCAGAGGTAAATTTATAGTGGTAAACTTTCACATCAGGAAAATGGAACAAACACAAATAAACAATCTAATGGTGCACCTCAAACTTCTAGAAACAGAAGAGCAAGTCAATCCCAAAGCCCAAAGAAGGGAAGCAATTATAAAGATCAGAGCAGAGATTAATGCAATTGAAACTAAGAAAACAATACAAAGAATTAATGAGTTAAAGAGTTGGTTCTTTGAAAGAATAATAAAATTGATAAACCCCTAGCCAACCTTATCAAAAAGAGGAAAGAAAAAACTCAAATCCATGCAATAAGAAATGAAAAGGATGAAATCACCACAGACTCTGTGGAAATACAGAAGATCACCAATACCTACTTCAAAAACCTCATAGGTTCAATAACACAGAAGAAATGGACAGATTCCTAGAAACATATGAATTACCAAAGTTGGATCAAGAAGATGTAGAACTGCTGAATAACCCAATTTCAGTTAATGAAATTGAAAATGTAATTAGAACCTCACCAACAAAGAAAAGCCCAGGTCCCGGTGGATTCATCTCTGAATTCTACAACAAAATTAGGGAACACTTAATGCCAACACTCCTCAAACTCTTCAAGGAAATTGAAAGGGAAGCAAGTCTCCCTAACTCATTCCAAGAAGCAAGTATTACCCTAGTACCAAAACCAGAGAAAGACCCAACCAAAAAAGAGAATTACAGGCCAATCTCCCTAATGAACATAGATGCAAAAATCTTCAATAAAATACTGGCAAATAGTATGCAACAAATCATCAAGAAGATTATACACCATGATAAAGTGGGATTCATCCCAGGAATTCAGAGGTGGTTCAACATATCCATATCAATATACATAATACATCATATCATCAGAGCCAAAGACAAGAATCACATGATCATCTCATTAAATAAAAAAATTTTTTTTGACAAAATCCAACACTCATTCATGATAAAAAGCCTACAGAAAACTGGAATGGTCTTTACCTCAATTTAATGGTATTTACCTCAATCTGATAAAAAGCTATATATGATAAACCAGAAATCAACATCTTACTAAATGGACAAAAACTGAAAACTTTCACTCTAAAATCAGGAACAAGACAAGGATGTCCATTATCACCACTCCTATTCAATATAGTTCTAGAAACATTAGCCAGAGCAATTACACAAGAGAGAAAAATCAAAGGAATAATGATAGGAAAGGAAGAAGTTAAATTATCATTATTTGTAGATGAAATGATACTCTACATAGAAGACCCACAAAACTCCATTGAAAAACTTCCAGATGTAATGACCAAATTCAGTAATGTAGCTGGACACAAGGTCAACATCCAAAAATCTGTAGCATTCTTATACACAAATAACAAACTCACTGAGAGAAAAATTATGGAAACCACACCCTTCACTATAGCATCCAAAAAAATGAAATACTTAGGAATCAATGTAACAAAGAAAGTATAGATCTATACATTGAAAATTACATTACTCTGAAAAATGAAACCAAAATGGTTTCTAGATAATGGAAAGATATTCCCTGTTCCTAGATAGGAAGAACAAACATTGTGAAAATGTCCATTCTCCCAAAATTGTTATACAGATTTAATGCAATTCCAATCAAAATACCATTTTCATACCTCACAGATCTAAAGAAATTATTCTTAAAATTCATCTGGAACCAGAAAAGACCTAAAATAGCAAAGGCAATTCTAGGCAGAAAGGTAAGACCGGAAGTATCAAAATCCCTGACTTGAAATTATGCTACAAAGCTACTGTGATAAAATCAGCATGGTACTGGAATAAAAACAGATCTGAAGATCAATGAAATAGATTAGAAGCTACAGCTACAACTACAAACACACTCAGCCATCTCATCTTTGACAAAGGAGCCAAACATGTTCACTGGAAGAAAGATAGCCCCTTTAACAAATGGTGCTGGAAAAACTGGCTTTCCACATGCCAAAAACTAAAATTAGACACAAGCCTATCACCATACACTAAACTAAAGTCAAAATGTATCAAAGAACTAAGCATTAAAACAGAAATAGTAAATCTTCTCAAAGACAAAGTAGGTAGAAATCTTGACGACATAGGGATAGGCAAAGAGTTCATGAACAAAAATCAAACTGCACAAAAAATACTTCCCAGAATCAACAACTGGGATCTCATCTTATTAAAATGTTTTTGCATGTCAAAAGAAATCTCCAACAGAGTGAAAAGAATACCCACAAATTGGGAAAATATCTTGGCCAGCCGTCCCTCAGACAAAGGACTTCTATCTAGAACATATAAAGAATTAAAAGGAAATCAGCCCCCCAAAATTCAAAGACACATTCCAAAATTGGGCATCTGAGGTGAATGCACACTTCTCAGATGAAGAAATACTAATGGCAAATAAATATATCAAAAAAGATTCAATATTAGTTGTCATTTGAGAAATGCAAGTTCAAACAACACTGAGATTCCATCTCACTCCAGAAAGAATGGCCAAGATCAAGAAATCAGCCAATAACATATGCTGGAGGACCTGTGGGGAAAAAGGCACTCTTCTGCACTGTTGGCAGGAGTGTAGGCTGGTGGAATCACTGTGGAAATCAGTTTGGAGATTCCTCAAAAAGCTAGGATTAGAGATTCTATTTGACCCAGCTATCCCACTTTGGGGCATTTTCCCAGAACAATTGAAATCATCAAACCACAGTGATATACGTGCACCCATTTTTATAGCAGCACTATTCGTAATCGCCAAATCTTGGAAACAACCCAAGTGCCCATCCGTTGAGGAATGGATAAAAAAGATGTGGTATTTTTATACAATGGAGTATAACTCAGCTATAAAGAAAGATTGCATCGAGGCTTTTATAAGTAAATGGATGCTACAGGAGACCATAATCATAAGTGAAATAAATCAAACTTGCCTGTGTAAATACTACATTGTCTCCCTAGTGTAAAAAACTGAAAGAGTAAATATGTTCCAAAATCTTCAAAAAATATTGTGTAAGTGTGAGAAACTGCTTGAAGAGTAAAAGTAACTGGGATGGGGAAAGGAGGAAAGAAAGAAGGGGAGAGGAAAAAGACATAAATTTGTATATATATACATAAGACAGCTAAAGTGATTATACTACTAATTGTATTCTTGGAAAAGAAGAGTTAATACTCATATGATTAGATCAATTTTACATGTCCATATCTGGTAATCTAAGCCACCCTTTTGAAGGTAACAATATGCAATATTACAATCATTGTTAAATTCCTATCATCTTGTTTTGAAAACTATACTGTTATTGTTTTGGTTTTGTTGTTGTTGTTTGTCTCTTTTGCTCTTTGTTTTTCTTTTCTGTGCCTTTTTTTCTCTTAAATAAAAAAAAACCTAATTATATACTCAGCAAAACAATCTTTTAAAAATAGGAAAAATAAAAAACAACTGTAGAAAAAGCCTAGAACAAGACTCTCACTTAACCCTTTATCTGTGTAACATTTAAAGAACATTTAAAAAATTTTTTTTCTACAGTCTCTTGAGCTGTAGTACCTTTTTTGGCTTGCAAGTGTAACATTTTTATGGCTTATCACCTTTTGAAATGTGTGAAACAGCCAGCTAGTTGAGAAAGGTTTAACCTTTTGATGGTACTGGGTAACACACTCATAAATTTCTTTGGCTTTCAGTCTCACAACAGTGCTGTCCACTATGTATTTTAAAATCAATCATCAGCTCAAGAATTCACAAACTTAGCCATCTTCATATATTTTCCATCACTTAGTATTGATGCTATTTTAGCCCATCCTAGCATGACCTCACCAACCACTGGTATTCCTCTGCCTCTTTCCAGGATGCACTGTATGTATTATTAATTCACAGCACTGAACTTATCGCCAATGGCACTATAACTCATACTAAAATTATTTAATTTTGGTCAAAAGTTTTGGCTCTTAGTTGTTTCATTCAAAGGTACTTTACCCTTGTTTGTGCAAAAACTCGTAAACTTGTAGAACAATGCCAAATCATTCATGACCACTGCAGGTTTAGTAATGTCTAAGGGAAATGAATTTTGAGCAAGGAGACTCACTCACTGTCTGTCCTTGGTGTCAGCAAATAAACGCTTGCACAAATTTGCACTTCCACCAATAAATTATTCTCTCAATTCCCAGTGTGCACACTAAAATCCATTGTTGAATTTTAATTTTTTTGCCAGCTTGATGGTAATAAAATAACACTTTGAATTTTTATTATGTGCTTGCAGCCTAACACGTTCTTTTTCTTCTTTTGAAATACATGATTTTAAATTTCTTTTAATGCATATTTGACTCAAATATCTAAAATTAGTCAGTGTATTTAATATCCTCTGAACAACTTAAAGAAGGTGGAATGCTTTAATTTTGATCAGCTTTTCCATTTTTGTGCAATTTCTGTCCAATATTTTTATTGTACAGTTGAGCCTTATTATGCACAGATATCTTATTTGTGACCACAGGCATTTACTAAAATTAGTTTGAAACAATTTGTAGCTCACAAACCAGTTATGCAATGGTGAGACAAGAGTAAGTATTGAATCATGTTGAATTCTAGTTTCTTGGAGAAAGTAATCAAAACACAACACTGCTTGAGAGCTACCAGAGACAAACATAAGCAGTAATAAGGCATGCAAACAAATCCAGGGTAAAGTCCACCACATGGTTAGACTCTGCCTAAAGTTTCATTCCATCCCATTTTGTTTTGTAGGTCTTTTTTGTTTAAAAAAAAAAACAAAAACTGTTGGCCAAAACATACTAACTTGATTTCTCAAGTCTTGAACCTCAGCTTGAAAAATACCAATGGAAAATAAACATCTATCTACCCAGACATACAAATGTAAAACAACAACTCATTGCACAAAATTAATGCTCTTTAATGTATGTGTTGGGAAAAACACATTCAGATCTTTAAGGAAATCTGGCAATATAAAAGAAAGAGGCCAAAGAGGAAATAGAACAAAGAAGGAAACAGAAAATAAATTTCAAAATTTAGTACAAATACATTTAGGTAGAAGGTGTTGCTTCTAAAAAGCAGAAAGAAATGCTAGGATCAAGAAAAAATTATAGAACAAAGACAACTTTGAAATTAAATATGAGATGAAAATTTTAATCAAACAATGGAAATTAAAGTAGTAGAAATTATAATTGAGAAAATGAAAAGGTGACATAGAAAATCAGAAGAAAATTGAGGTCTTAATTCAGTATTACAAAAATAAGAAGAAATTTATTAAATAAATTGTTCCATTATAAAATATTTCCAAAGTTTAAAGGACATGGGTTTTCAGAAGAAAAGATCCAATACAGCCAACCAAAAAGGTCTCCCATAGGCAGATCTTCACTGTAGACCAACAGATACAGAGAAAAAAACATCATAAGAAACAGGGATCAATAAAGCATTGGCATTCTCAGCAGTATCATTGAAAGACAGAAGATGACAAGGGATTTCTTTACAGTTCTCAAGAAAGATATTTTTCCCAGTCAAATTTCTAGACCCAATTATGAATGTAAGAAAGCAGGATATATTCTGAAATTTGCAAGAATAAGCAAATAATGAACTTTTTTAAGGCAGCTACTAGAGAATGTGCTTAATTTAACAAATGAATAAACTAAGAAAAAAAGAAAAGATATGTGATCTGTAACACCAAAATTTCAAGACAGGAGAGTGGGGAAAACGTTTTCTAGTACAATAAAGAAGGTCAATACCAGGATAATAGCTGTTAAAAAAATTAAAAGCAAATGAATGGAAGCAGGTAATTAAAGTTTCTTAGAGGAGTGTATTAAAAGAAAAAAAGAATGATAAGTTATTCTATTCATTTAATATTCAGAACATAATATTGATAGTCACTAAAACTGATGAAACATCTGGAGTATATTTAGCATATCGTGTATATTAATATTATAAATATTTACATATGATAAATAATTTTAAAGATTATTTCTACAAATTAAATATTTTATATGTATACACATATACACAAATGGTAGCCAAATAAAAAAATGAGACAATTACTAATTCTAGGAAAGAAGAAAATTTATACAAGAAAGAAACCTAACTCTAAAATGACTCATGACTCAGTAGAAAACATTTACCCCATTATATTAAGGTCAACATCATGTTGGAAAAATGAAGAAATGTGTGTGTTGGAGATGGTAAAAAATCTTATAAATCATAATAAGCCAATAATAAGTAGATTATAAAATTGATATATCAGGAATTAGCATAAACACATTTTTCGGAGATATAAGTGAAAGGAAATTGAAATGAGTTACATCCAAGAAGTAGAACTTGTGGCCCCTGTGCACCACTGCCCCCATCGGAAAGCCTGCTTCCTGTGGGCAGTCAGCGTGGGCAGGAAGATGCAGACAGGAAAGCCCTGTAAGCCCACAGGCAGCCATTGGAGACCCTTGCTTCCTTCAGGCAGCCAGCACCCACTGGGAGTATCAGACAAACACACCCCTGTGTGTCTGCCACCACTGGGGGAGTCCCAGTGTAGACTCACAGGCTGAGAGAAGAAGCAGCCCTGCCACCACGCACCCCTGCCCATCAGGGAAGCCTCAGTGTAGCTGCATGGGTCTAGAGAAGCGTGCCCCATGCCCTGCTGCCTCCCTGAAAACATGGGTTCAGAGAAACCCCTACACCATGGAGGGGCAGCCAACATGAGAAGTGCCTAGGACCCCACAACCAGCTTGTTGGGAGAAACCCAGGAGAATGTCAAGACAAAGGAGCAAAAGGCAATCCCAGACCTCCAGCCCACACAGAACAAATCTGGGAGATGTAGTCATGGAAGAAAATAGAAGTAACACACCTGAAATCTCCAAGAGGATAGCAATTGAAGTAAAAAAACAACTTAATGAGACTGTAAAAGTAATAGGATCAGAAATAATGTCTCAGGTAAAAGAAGAAATCACACACATAATGAAAGAATTGCTCAGCATATTTAAAGAAGGCATAGATAAAAAAGGAGCATGGGAAAATGATGGAAACCGTGACTGAACAATATAGGAAGGAATTACAACACATGAAACACTTTCAAAAAAACATTCAGGAAATTAAAAAGTTGATCAAAAGCTGGCAAAGTTGCTTGAAAGAGACTGAAAATAGAGTTTCAGACCTTGAAGACAGGGTTGCAGCTAGCGATCATGAAAGGAAAGATCTCTTAAAAATAACAGGAAATAACAATTCAGTGACTGCAAAATGAGAAAAAGAAAAATAATTTAAGATCAATAGGCATCAGTGAAAAAGCAGGGGTCAACACAAATAAAATAAAAAGAATATTTACAGAAGTAACAGCAGAAAACTTCCCAAACATGGGAAAAGGATCTGGCATTCAGATAAGTGAGGCATATAGCACTCCAACTAGCCATGACCAAAACAAATCTACATCCAGACATATAATAATCAAGATCCCAGAAATTCACCACAAGAATAGAATATTAAAAGCTGTTAGAGAAAAGAAAGAGATCACCTATAAAGGAAAATGAGTCAGAATCACAGCAGACTTGACAGCACAAAGCATCAAGTCAAGAAGAATTTGGTCTTTCAAATCCTGAAAGAAAATAGCTTCCAACCCAGATTGATGTACCCTGCAAAACTATCTTTCAAAAAAGATGGAAAAATAAGACCTACCATGATAAAGAACAACTGAAGGAATTCGTGACCACCAAACCAACTCTACAGAGAGTGCTGGAAGATACTCTAGAGAGAGATAAAGATGACCATGGTTCCAGGAACAGCAGCAGAGGAGGATTGCCAAACAAGACAGGTAATTAAATGAAGGGGAAAAACAGAGGGCCAACAGCAGGATAGCATGAAGAGATGAGCCAGTACATGTTGGCCATAGCCATTAATGTAGATGACCTCAATTCAGCAATAAAAAGAAACACAGGGAGAGTGGAGCAAAAAACAAAATCCATCAATATACTGTATACAAGAAGCACATTTAACTTGAAAGCAAATTCAGACTGAAAAATCAAAAGAGAGAAAATAATTGCTCCACTTAACAGGAAACCAGAAAAAAGCAAGGGTAACTTGCCCATCAACCACCAAATGGATAAGAGAGATACGATATTTTTATATAATGGAAAGCTACCCAGCTATAAAGTAGGATAATCTCAAGGCTCTTGTAGGTAAAAAGATGCAACTGGAGATCATGCTCAGGGGTGAAATGGTTTGGACTCATATGGGTAAACACTGAGTTATCTCCCTAGCATAAAAAACAGAAGGAGTTAGTGAAATCCAAAAAGCACAATAGATATTATGGAAGTGATAGGGAAGGAAACACCTAAAAAGAGAAAATGGTAATCATTGTTCAGTTCCTATTATCTTGTTTTGAATTCTTGTGTCATTTTCTTAATTTTGTTAGGTTTGGTTTTTTTTCATCTTGTTTTGCTAGATTTTACTGTGTCTCATGGTATGCGCAGCTATTTTGAAGATAATGGGATGTATTATGGTGGCCATTATTGATTTCTTATCATCTTGTTTTGATGTCCTATAATGTTTTCATTGTTTTGTTTTGATTGGTTTTATTCTGTTTTGTTTTATTTGATTTTTTAATGCATAATGGTATGGACAGCTATTTTGAAGAAAACAAGAGACACTATGGTAACCATTGCTGATTTCCTGTTATCTTGTTTTGAAGTCCTGTAATGCTCTCATTCTTTTGTTTTGATTGGTTTTGTTTTGCTTTGCTTTGTTTGATTTTATTGTGTGTGGTGGTGTGGGCAGCTATTTTGAAGAAAACAAGAGACATTGTGGTAGCCATTGTTGATTTCCTATTGTCTGGTTTTGAAGTCCTGTATCACTTGCTTTGTTCTGTTCTGATTTGCTTTATTCTGTTTTGTTTTGTTTTGTTTTCTTTAAAATAAAAAAAATAGGACTTGTGAATGAAAAAGAGAAAAATGGGTCACTATTTTTCAATAAAAGCTCATTAATACTCCAATTTTTTAAAGCTGTGTACAATACCACTGCAATCATGTTTCAATCTAATTGTATTGCAGAAACATTTGTAAATGCTTCCAATAGCACTCTTTCTGGTTTTATTTTCCTCAGTTATGTGATACAATGTGCTCCCAAATTCTGACTAGCTTTTTCTGTTGCCCTCCTTGGTCTACTCACAGCTCTAGACGAGCACTGCCCTAGTGGACCATAATGTGAAATTATTTTTGTGATGTTGCAAATATCTCAACTATACTTTCTCTTTTGCATCTACTTTTTTTTTTTTTTGCGGCACCGGGGATTGAACTCACGACCTTGCGCTTGCTGGGCAGGCACTTAGACTGCTGAGCTAGATCCCCAGCCCTGTTATTTTGAGACAAGGTCTCACTATGCCGTTCAGGCTGGCCTTGAGCTCGCTTTGTAGCCCAGGCTGGTCTCGAACTCACAACGATCCACCTGTCTCAGCCTCCCAAGTGCTGGGATTACAGGCGTGAGCCACCACGCCCGGCTTGCATCTACTTATAATGTCAACCATCTCAAACTGTGATGCAGGTTTCATGCATTACCTATGATCATTCATTGAAAGCACTTAAATGGCGAAGCCAAGGAAGGCAATATTGTGGGGACTAAGGCTCTTTTCTGTCCCAACCATCACTATATGTGTAGGTGGATTAATACTTACAATTTGTGCTTTTGGGGTCTACATTTTCTTTGAACCAGCCGAGGCATGGAGAAACCTATCAGGAAACAAACTCGCCACCTGTTTTGAAGTACTGTGCAAGGGCATTAGTTAGGATTGCTCTGGCAGCCCTGAGTCCCAGGTATTTTTCATTTAAGAGGAATTAAATACTTTGCAACAGATTTCTCAGGGGACAGCACCAGTGTCTCTGGAAGGTCACATGGTATTTCTCAACGTATATTTTTGTTCCCTTATCTAAAACAACAGCCTAGAGGGAGGGAGAGAACACAAGGTCTCCTCATGGGGCCAGAACTCAGCTTTAAAATTGCCAAAAGATCTAGCAACAGCTGTGCCTAGTGGGTTAGCATCAACCTGTGCTGCCTGTCCATCAAGTATTCAGGGTCTGAGTGCAACCAGTCACTCAATTGATGATATGAATTGTTTTGCAGGAAATGATTTAGATGAGCCATCATCCTTCTTTTTCCTGGTTATAAAGACAGGTATCTTGAGAAGTGTCTCAGATTCTGGATTAAAACTCAACACTACCAGGATACTGAGAAAAAAATGTGTAGCAAAAACATCAAAGCAGATTCATTGCAGGGACACATGCAATTCTATGGAGGCTCATAGATGACTTGGATAGCTTGTGTCCTCTGCTCAGTTGAGGCACAGCTAATGGAAATGGTACTATAGCATTTCCCCAAAAATAAGCCCTAGCTGGTTGTTACCATGGTGATGGCCAGTGTCACACGGAAGATTATACCTCACTATTCTCTTGCTCAGTGGCCACTCTGCAATGAAGGGTAAGGGAAGAATAGGCTGATCAGCCTATTATCCAAGCTGTTAGACCTTATTTTCAGGGAAACATGGTCTAATGGAAGCTAGAGTGGTTGGCTTGTGGTTCTGCCTTGTACTCACTGCATAACCTAATTGATGCTGGTCACACCTCTAAGGGCTCTATTTCCTCTGCTAAGCAATGATGACAACAATGACCACAAATAAGAAGTAAAAGAGCTCAATGTACCTGCTGACTGTCATGACAAAAATGGACCAGTTGTTGTCTTACTCTGATGAGATCACTAGAATTTTTTAAGACAACTTTTGAGATCAATGGGATTTATTTCTAGGAGTAGGAAGAACAGATCATAGACTGTAGCTCTTTTTCATGTCATGGAATCAGGGGCGGAGGGTGTGTGGATGTACAGAGTCCTCTACAACTCACAGCCCAGCTACCTCTCAGGCTTATTTCCTGTTGCTCAAGATGAAACCAGCTGCTTTCCACACCTCTGCTCTGCCACCAACACAGGGTCTTTTCCTTTATTCCTTTCTTGTAATCCTTCAGTAAATCAGTCACCATCTAGTCCAGAGGTTGTGAACTCAGAAGACAGAAGGACCTGAAAATTCACAGAAATCAGTAAAACAGCCTGGGAATGGGCAAACACGGCCATATAGATATGTCCCCTGTGTCCAAGGGCCACAGCTACTCAGCTCCTAAAGATGTAGTCTTTCAAGAGAAGATGGAAATCTGGAATTTGATTTAAAAAAAAATTCCCTGAATGTTGAAAACTTAACCAATTGCATTTAAATGTTTGAAATATCCCATGTTTACCAAACTAGAAACACTCATGTCTGAGCAGAGGGCTTGAAACCTCTAGTCCAGGTTGACTCCTTTATTTTCATAACTCAAATTCCTCAAGTTTTAAAACCCAGCACAGCATTGTTCAAAGACCTAGACAGGCTTCAAAGACCTAGAAACCAACCCCTCTGCAGCTAATTTGCTGCATGGCCTTGAGTGGGTTTCTTACTTTTTCCGAGCCCAAGTTTCATCAACTGTGAAAGAAGATAACTGTATAATAGCTGTAAAGGTTTTTGAAGAATTAAAGATAAAAAATAATGAAAGATCACAGGTAATATGAGGTGTGATTCAACAGTAAGGTGAATGTTTATGTTTAAAAATTTTATTACAGTAAAAGATACATTGCCATTAATCCCTCTCAAACCACTCCCCACCTCCCACATTGTTATCCCATTATTATTGCCACTTTCTAAAGCAGTTCTGCAAATCGTCTTTCCTGAGTGTCTTTAGTTACACTGCCATGGCTGTCTTGATGTCTGAAATGAATCAAACATTTATCTTTCATGGTCGTTTTGACTTTGGAGACAAGCCAGAAGTCACACGGTGACAGATTTGGTCAATAAGGTGAACAAGAACACACTCTGCTTTTACAAGCCTGCCTTTCCATTGAATGGTATTCGGCAGTAGCATTCACTGCATTTTTGATCATACCTCCTAAGGACACTAAAAACTTCCTGAACTGCTTCATAAAGTAGCAAGAATGATGACAGAAGTGTGTTCAAAGGAAGAGGGAGGATTTTTTTTTTGAGGGGGATTAATGACAATGTATCTTCCACTGTAATAAATTATTTAAAAAACATTCACGGTATTTTTCAAGCACACCTCATACGTGAAAGCAACTGCTACAGGATAGGTTCTCAGTAAGTGTCTCCTTTTCCCTCAAGGCTAGCAAGTTAATGGCAAAACTGAGAGCATGAACCCATTAACTTTCATCTTCAGAATCCCTCTTGCTTTGCTTTCACTGTACCTCTGTGTTTTCTTGCCTCTAGAGCCTCAATTTCAGAGTTGTCAAGTATGATTTATCCTGGAACCTAAGCACAGAACTAGTGATTTCAACACCTGTTTTCTTTTCCTAGGGACAAGCCACACTGCTCCCTGTAAGTCTCACTTTTCCTCTCTGGAACAAAAGTGACGAACAGTGTGAAGTGAAGCAGTAAGTCTGTATTACGTTTACCTAAACTATATTGAGCCCATCTGTGAAACACCCAATGCCCAAGAGTCTGGGACCAGCCTCTAATTTGTTGGATCAATGCCCAAGGAATGGGTTTTAAAGTATGGGTTATATTATTGTCCACATATGGTAAAACCAACAATTCAGAAGATGACTGCCATTGAAAAGGAAAGATGGCTCATTCCTAACTGTTGTCACACAAGGGCAAAGGGGGAGGCCCTGGGTTAGCCAGCAGGCAGGAGGGCAAAATGGAAGCAAAAAGTATTATGGTTTATACAGGAATAATCAAGGCAATGCAAGCAGGCTTATGATGGCTAGGTTGAAAAATTTCACAATGACCTGGAATATAGACATTGTATCTCCAGGTGCCTAGGATCTAGGTCTGTGATGATGAGGACAGAGGGATAATGGCCCACAGAGTGAGAGCCTATGAAAGAGGTGGTTGGGTGTGGGCGCTGGGCAAGCTTACTGCCATATAAAAGGTGCGCTTGAAAACCAGTTTCATTGTGTCACCTGACTGGCCTGAGAGCCACACAGGGCATTGGTGGGGCACACTTCCGTGTATGTTTTGGGGGGCGATGGTGGCATGACCTCAGGTACTATATCTGGTCCCTGGTCCCTGGCTCCTTCTTCTCAAGCACTGTTCCCCTGCTCTTTGTGGTTGCCCAGATCCTAGCAGCTTTGCTCTGCCATGCCCTTCTACCATGATGCTTCTGCCTAGGAGCCAGCTGACCATGGACTGAGCCCCCTGAAACTGTGAGCTAAATTGACTAATCCTCTCTTTCTTTAAATTGTGAATGTCAAGTATTGTACCTCAGTGATGGAAAAACTAATACATCAGACATACCCTGGCAAGAGTATTCCCTCTAGGTCTATCAACCCAAGTCTTAGATGTCATAGCATTGGAAGTAGAGAAAACAGAAAGGCATGATTAACACATAATGTTCTCAAATCAGTGTCTACACCCTTCACCCATAAGTGCATACATTATCTGCAGGTTGGGCGGCATTATCCCTCTGTCCTCGTCATAGACCCAGATCCCAGGCACCTCCTGGAGATACAATGTCTATATTCCAGATCATCGTGAAAATTTTCAACCTAGCCATCATGAGCCTGCTTGCCTTGCCTATAATAAAAGCTATAATAGGACCCTTGTGTAGAAGCAGAAGTGAAGGCCGAATGACTCAGGGGGAAAGGACGTGAGAGATTAATGCACTCCCAAGTCCAAGGATGGATTAGGCATGCTGCTAATAGGAAAAAAAAAAGTTTTGTTTTGCTTTCTCCAGCTTAACATGGTCCATGGCCTGAGACTCTGACATTCTGGGGCACTCTTGTGAGACTAAACGCAGACCCCACTTTCCGTATGTGGAGAAAATTACATTTGAATCCAGAGAGTGAAGTGGAGTAGAGATTATTCTGCTTGAGCGCACTGACCTTTATCAACCATTTCATCAGAATTTCTGGAGCATGAAGCTGTGTTAGGCCTCCTCCACAACTGTTCATACACAGAAGGGGGGACATTTCTTCTGGCTTAAGTCCAAAGCATCATTCTTTAGCATCCAGAGACAGAGAAAGCAAAATCAAATCCACAGACTTGAAATCTAGTTAGGGAATAGTTGTAGGAGACAATACAAACAGCAGCCAGGCTGCGTGAATCTCCAGAGAAACCTGTTTCTCTTCCTGTCACTGAAAAAAAATTGTATTTCTCAATATTCTTCCACCTCATCCTTGGATTTAGTACCACAAAACATACAAATTGCTAGTTTGAGTCTCTTCTTTCAGTTTGACTAGATAATCAGGAAAGAATGGTTAGGTACAAATACTTATACTCATGCTTAGAAGAAAGACCAATGCTTTTAAAAACACATTACAGGGATTTAAAAAACTGGGCACCATTTTACTATTTAAGAAAAAATATTTATTTGCAGGAAATGAAAATATAAATGCATTACAATTTGAAATTATTGTTTTCAAACTAAGTACAAGTGTTCTACAAAGCATATTGAGGGGTATTTACCTAGCTATGATAAAGACCAAAAGGCCTTTAAAAAATAGCACAATAGAACAGATAATAGACTCACATCGAACTTAGATTTAAACACCGCTGATCCATATAACCTGTTACAAAAGAGAGGAAAACTGGGCTGCAAGTACAGACATTAAAGCTCACTGATGATTACGGTCCAGGGTCTGCTCATATCGTGTACAAAGGATCACTCACAGTGTGTCAGAGTGCTGGTGTATTCCATAGATTCACACAGGGCTTTTATCTGAAAGGGAGATTTTCTAAGCAGTGAAGGCCATGGGTGCATGGAGTTCATGTTTTCACCCAGCTGGTGAGCAAAATGGCAGAGAAATACAGCTGAAACCCCTAGGGTCCCTTTTCCCTGAGGGAAAGCCTGCAAGCTGGAGCTCACAGAAGATGGGATGAAAAAGACAGGAGACAGCGCTGATGGAGCACTCTGGCAGGAGGTGAGGAACTGAGCGCTGCACAGCAGGGCCAGCACAGTGGGTAGGAACTGTGGTCCCCACCCAGCGAGCTGGAAAAGTTAACAGCTGTCCTCAGAAAGGGGTCTGCTCAATCTGTGCCACAAACTGTTTCAACCTTGAGTCACTCAGTGATTCATCCACCTCATGGTGACTGGCCATGCTCACTTTCTGCATCTATAACATTAAATGACTTCCAACTCATTTGAGCACAATATCCAACACTTAATGCCCCTTCCTTCTAGACACCAAGACAGAATAAAACACTGTAGAATTTTCTGTTGCCCATAATAAGAAGACACAAAATTTCTGTCCCCTATGGTAAGTGCTCACCTTTGGATTTAGAGGCTGGAAGCACTAATCGTCTAATGAGCCAAGTTCCTTTGTATTATGAAAATGCTCTGCTGTGAGGATTTATAATGCCTTTAATCCCGGCTGCCTGTTGTTGATGTGACTGCACCTTTACAAAATGAGATTTTCCTAATGGATATAACCCAATTTCTTTTCTCCTGATGCGCAAATCTGATAGTGGCTCACTTTTAGGAAACCACTTTTGAACCTCTGCAAAAAGTTCTCTCCCATAGACTCACTTCAATCTAACACTCTAAGGCTATACATAACATCTGCCAGGGACAAGAGAGTCTTCAGTCATCCTGGATTCTTCTCTAAGGCACATCTGAGGTACAAAGTATGGAAGGGGGGAATGTGTGTCAGAGAGATAGAGAAAGAGAGGGAGAGACACAGACCTAGCACATAGATCTTGGGAACAGTTTTTGATTAAATGAAGTATTCTCAGTCCCTTTTATTCTCCAGTATTGCTAGGGCCTAGGAGAGGGGGCACACTGTTCCTTAGTAAAACCGAAACATCCCAGAAGTAACTAAATGAATGAACGATCTACCATCTGCCTCTGGCTCCTTCCAGCCCCACTTTGCTGTCTCATCTCTCTATTGCACCTGCCTTCCAAGGGGCCTTATCCTATCACATTGGCCAATTGTCTCAGCAGAAAGTGGTCAAATAAAGCTGCCCTCCCTAGGGCACTGCAGTCCTGTGAGGCTGCAGGCAGGGGTCTGAGCCTCTAGTCTATGTTCCTCCCAGACTGGACTCAACAGAAACAAATTAGTGACCTGTGGCACACAAAGCAGTGGCTGAGTGCTTTCTCTGCTGCCTCCATGCTTCTGGGGCAACGCAGTCAGCAGGGACAGCCTGCACCTACTCTGGAGATGGGATGGGATGTATCCAAATTTCTGGATTGCACTCACATGCACACCGCAGACGCCATGTGTTTTCAGAGGGGCTGGCCCAGGGAAGCCTCTGATTTTGCCTGTGTGTTTGCCTGGTCTGTGGACATAGGTGGGAGGGCCTATGAAATGAGAAAACATTTTAATAAAATACTTGTGACACAGATGCTGGACACTGACTCAGTGTCAGAACAAAGAAGAATCAGGTCAACACTCCTACTCTACAGGTTCATAAGATTCACAGCCAGCTTACAGCATCCCAGCCTAATGAGGAGATTAATAAGGGAAAAGGATCTGGTATGCACAGTTGGTTTGTAAGTAAGTCAAACTGAACAGTGTTTTCCCAATCACAAATAAGGTCTCCAAATGAAAATCATTTATATTCATCAAAAGGTTATCTAGTTATGCCTACACCAATGTCAAGTTCCACTCCCACTTCCTGCCAAAAAAGGAACAATTTAGTTCAGCTGTCAGACTTTTATAGAACACTCTTTTCCAGTATCCATCTCTAATGCCAAGTTGAGAGCTGGGAAAAGAACCATTCTGGGGCCAGGGGCTTCCTCAGGTCTCATTCAGTGAAAACTTGCTTGATCTCTGAATCTTTCTAATACCTTTCCTTTACTAGGGTAACCGAAGGAAGGGAAGAGGGAAGGCCTATTTATACAATGGAAAGCAGAATGAGCAAATTTCTTTTTGAAGACTTTTGGTTTTCCTTATAGTCTCATATTCCATAAAACTTGAAGTCAGGTGCCAATATCTGCCACAGTTTGAAAACTTCAGAGCTAACAATGAATTACTGACTTGTCCTTGGGACTCCTCGCCCCATGGGGAAAACAAATCGAGGGATATACCAGGCTTAATCCTTGTACAGAAAATGACCACACATCCAGTAATTATCTGAACCCATCTGTTCTGTTGACCCCAGTTTGTCCTGAAAAGGCCACTGTTTAGTTCCCTTTATTCCTCCAAGCCAGGAATGGAGGACAGAGGTTTAGAGCCCTGTCTCCAGTTATAGATTATGTTCAGGAAGGACAGTTTCCCAGGAAAAAAGCCCTGCCATCTGGACATCTGGAGACAGCTATGTGAAACAAGGGTAGACAGAAACAAAATAAAATCCGCAATGCACTAAAGATGGGTGCTAGACATTTCTTTGTTCTCTCTCCTTATTCAGAAAAGTGGGTTTCCCGCCAAGCTATCTCCAGGTGCCTTGAACCCCATTGGCCTCAGCTGCAATGGACAGGCTGCCTGTGACCTCATGTCCGCCCTTAAACATGAAAGCCTTCTTTTCTCATTGCCCAAGTATTTCCTGAGTTAATTCTGGATTTTTGCCTTCTTAGGGCCACACAGTCTGCCTGAGTGGCAAGCAACTAACCTTTGAAGGGTCAGGTAGGGTCAGCTGTGGCCCATAGTTACTGGACACCAGCAGGGTCAGCAGGATCAAGATCTGAGACAGTGGAGCAGAAAGAACTGAACACAGAGGTCACCAACCAATCCCTCCTCTAGGAGCTCAGATGTCCGAGCCTGCCCTGGCCATTGAGAGGGATACCTACAGGCTGCAGGACCACTGTGGTCACGATACAGCTCTCACACACTGCAAGATGAATGAAGCCATTTCCCACCACAGATGAGGCCAGGCAGACAAAACAGGGGCTTACAGGGAATGATGGCACAGGCTAATGTCACCAAATCCTGTATCTGATATGCAGTGGGCATGGAGTGGACATAATCCCCCTTAAGTACAGGCTCCAATGATGACATAGATGATGATGATGAGAGATGGGGGGAGAGAGAGAGAGGAAAACCAAAGCTAAAGTCCCTTCAGCTGCTACTAAAAATAAAATACCAAATGTAAGCACATTTCTTGCACAAAATCTTTCACAAGCTAAGGAAAAAAAAAACACTTAAAAGGAATTTTCTACCTTCTACAATGAAAAGGCAATTTCCATTTCTTATTTATATGAAAGAGGAAAGATTTTTTTAAACTACAAAAGTGACTTTTTTAATCATTAAAAAAATAAAAGTAGAGTGGGGGCTAGGTTATATCTCTTTGGGTGAGCTGCAAAGTAGCCTAAACTGACCATAAAAGGTAAGAACG
>RJWT010010921.1:0-23752 GCA_004365215.1 Cuniculus paca | reverse complement strand
GCCAGGGTTCCCTCCTTCTTGACTGAGCAAGTGTATCTCTTGTAACAGTGCAGCTCGTTGGATCCCTCAGACCTCTAATTACAGATAATCACTCATTCCATCCTTGGCCATCCATGTTGTATTTAGAACTTATGAAATCAAGAGGGAAGCCTTTGTTTTTACTACCCACGCTTTGAACTCTTGAGAGTACGGGTGTGTGTGTATTCATTATTCGCTCCAGTGTTTATGAGTGGCTACCAGGCATAGGCAAACAGGATATCCCATAGCTCAGCCCTTCAGTGATACACATCAAGATTGGCGGCCTTGCTGGGCATGCAGCAGGTAGCAGAATGTGTGCTTACCATATGTAACACCATGGGTTCAGTCCCCAGCACCCCAAAAAGAAGGAAATCCATAGCCTCTTTGCTGAGAGCCATGCTTCAGGAGGTAGAGTACTAATACTGGTTTCCCACTTACGGAAATCCTAGACTCAGTTTGCCCTCTGTAAAATGGAAGTGATGATGGCAACTTGTAATGGTACAGATAAAAATGAAATGAGAGATACAAAGTATGAGGTAGGATAAAAATACAAGGTTTTTACAAAAAATTTATTACAGTAAGAGACACATTGCCATAAACCCCCCTCAGAATACTCCCCCTTGCTTACAACACAATTATTCCATCATTCTTGAAACTTTCAGAACCAGTTCTGGAAGTGCTCTTTCATAGGAGTCTTTAGTTGAACTGTTGCGGCTGCCTTGATGAAATGAGTTGATTCAAAACGTGTATCTTTCATTTTATTTTGACTTCGGCTAGACCCAGACGTTCCATGGGGCCAGATCCAGTGAAAAAAGTGGATGAGGACATGCTGTGATGTTTTACACAGAAATCTATATAAACATTTTAAACCCAGGACATCGAGCCAGTCAGGAAAAGACACCCAGGAAAGAGAACTTCAGAAATGCTTCAGAAAGTGCCAAGGATGTTAGGATAAGTGCGTTCCAAGCAAGAGGAAGTATTCTGAAGGAAATTAATGGGAATGTGTCTTTTGCTGTAATAATGTTTTTAAAAAATCTAAAATTCATGGAATATTTTGATCAGGCGTCATATTTTGTATAGTACCTGCCTGCAGGAAATAGTTAATGCATGTTTGCTGGAAATCAACCTAGGAAAAGGGCTGCATGGAATCATGAATGCGTTCTTTGTGTTTGACTTTCTAGTCAGGTCTCATAAGGACACACAAAAATGAATTCCTCATCTCACCGTTACCTCAGCTGTTGGCCCAAGAACACAACTACAGCACCCCTGCGGGCCATCATCCCCATATACTGTACAAGAGGACAGCAGAGGAGAAGGTCCAGCGGTACAGTGGCTACCCTGGTCCCAGCCGGACTTACCCCGGTCACTCCCCAAGTCACACTCCCCCCGCATCCCAGAGTGCAGAGACAGAATTCCACCACCGAAGGTGGCAAAAGCAGCATTTTTGTGGACAACGCAAGAAATGTATGTAAGGAAACATTTTCTCATTCTGTTCTTAAATGGGCTTCGACGTGTTTTTCTGAGTGCTGTTGGGTGTGCTGCTTTGCAGGTTAAAATGGGGTTATTCCTGAGACTCACTGCAGGGTAGTCTTGGAGAAAGACTGAGTAGTCATTCTTGCCAGAGAAAAGCTGGATGATCAATGTGATTGGGTTAACCAGGAAACATTTAGATATGGTTTCTCTGTTGTTCTTCCAGTATCTCTGATTTTTTAGCCATAGGTCCCAATCTTATCTTGGTTTCTGTGCTCTTGGGGGAAGCATCAAGACTTCCAAAGACGAAGTGAGAGTCAAGTGTCAAGGTGCGGTTAGGTATTCTTTTGGGCACCCAAAGAAGAGACTTCCTGGGAAACAAGGACATTGGATCATGAGGGCTGGTTGCTATGGAAAACTGGGACCCTTGGGGAGGCTTTGTGACCCACGTACAATCTTCTGCATCTTCCAGACCAGCAATGTCCAACAGAAATATAATGCAAGCTCCACTGTAATTGTAAATTTTCTGCACATTTTTGAAGTTCTAAAAGTTAAATTTTAATAGCATTTAACTCAATGTATACAAAGTATTACCTGAACATAAAATGAATATAGCAAATTACTAATGAAAGATTATAGTCTCTTTTTATATTGCATCTTAGAAACCCAGTATTTATTTTATTCTTATGGCTCAATTTCAAGTGATACATTTTTATCAGAAATACCTAATCTGTTATCTAAATTTCATAAGATTTATGGTTAAAAAGTAGATTAACACACTCTAGTTGTTACAAAGATACTTTCACTCTGAGTAACTACTTTGAAGATAACACAGTGTATTAACTATTGTTCTTCTACTATTTTGTTATGAAGTTTTGTATTATTTTTTCCAAAAAATAAAAAAAACATACTTCCAAGTTTTTCACTATCCGAATCAAGCATTGCATTTTTTTCTTTATTTTGAAAATACAACCAAACAAAACAAAACAGAGTAAAGTCAATCAAAACAAGGCAGTGAATGTGGTACATGACTTTTAAACAGGGTAAAAAGCAATCGGTAAGGCTACCATAATGCCTCTTGTTGTCTGCAATATACCTGCCCATACCATCAGGGATAAGTAAAATCAAACAAAATACAACAAACTAAAACAGTAGAAACAAAACATAACAAAACAAAACAAACAAAGCAAAAACAATATAAGCATTTTTTTAAAAATTTTATTTTGAAAAAAAAAACAACCAAACAAAAGAAAACAGAGTAGAGTCAATCACTGCCTAGCATTGCATTTTTTAAATTTAACTGAAATGAAATGAATTCAATTCATTTGTCTCACCAGCAGACAGTCAATGGCTCAGTAGCCATCATTGCCAATGGTACTGCATTGGACAGCCCAGCGGAAAGAGAGTTCTCTCATAGAGCTGAGGCATTGGCATCACTGGGTTGTGAATCAGGAACAGTAGGAGACACAGTGTTTCTGTTGCTGCAATTCTTTTTCGGTGGTATCAAAAGATTCTCATGAAAGACATCCATATAACACCTATTATAGCATCTTCCTATCATACTGAAATTACTGCTAGCAGTGATGTTTACAGGGCTAATGATCTATAATTTTTATGAGACATCAAACCTTAGGGCAGTCTTATGAGTATCATGCTTTCTTATGGAAGAGGCAGCTGAGATCCAGGATCTTATGGGAGCTTGTGGTGAACTTAAAGTTTTTAAATTAAATCTGGATGATTTAATCTTCTGATTTCATTCTGTGGAGATCTAGCATTATTGTTAAGGCTGTGAAAGTTATCACAGTATTAAAACATTGCTTTACTTGTTCAGGGCAGTCCTGAGCTTTCTAAATGGTCTTTTGTTTCCAAGGGATCCTTCGATTGTCACTGCCCATTCACTAAAGGTGTCATCGCTGTCAGAAAAAAGAAAAAAAGGAGCTTGCAGATGACTACTCAAAGGCGATGGCTAGTATCCACTCTGTGGAGTTGGTGCTCGCATCTGACCACTTATGAAAAGTGTTTGATATTGCTTCAGTATCACCCCCGACTTTGCTGTTTCCCTATCAGTTTGAAGAGTTTATTTGCTGCATACTACGTGCTACATTTATGTCCGTGTTGATGAAACAAGAGTATAAGGCATAGGCAGTATTTCATAGTTCACATTTTATTCAGAACATAATATATGTATATGTAAAGCATTACCATAACTACATACCAGTACTCTGGGAGACTGAGGCAAGAGGATTGCAAGTTTGAGCCCAGCCTGGCAATCTAGCTACTACTTAACAAGACCCTGTCTCAAAACAAAAAGAAAAAACAAAACAAAACAAAACAAAATTGAGCATGGTGGCACATGCCTGTTATCCCAGCACTCAGGAGACTGAGGCAGGAGGATTGTTGTGAGTTTGAGGCCAGTCTGGGCTACATAAGCAAGTTCAAGGCCAGCTTGGGCTACATAGATCCTGTCACAAAATAGAATAGAATAAAATAAAATAAATATAAAATTTTTTTTAAAAAGAGTAA
Organism: Cuniculus paca; assembly: GCA_004365215.1. Classification (NCBI taxonomy): domain Eukaryota; kingdom Metazoa; phylum Chordata; class Mammalia; order Rodentia; family Cuniculidae; genus Cuniculus; species Cuniculus paca. The sequence continues at coordinate 19,741 of RJWT010010921.1, read as the reverse complement.
AAAAATATAAAGAAGACTCAATGCCATGATCCTGAGTTTAATCCTCAGTACCAGTTTTTTAAAACTGTATACAGACCTGAAGAATAATGTCTATTTTTATACTTTTTGAGGACTAGAATGAGTATTTTTCTCTTTGAAACACCCCTTACTTGATTTTTTTGTTGAGCTGCCTTTTCTACCAATTACAGTTGCAGCTTGTTTTCCTTTACTCTTCAGAGCATTTTGAATTACTGAATCTGTCCACCCACAGACCCATCTACCATGCTATCCCTCCACGCATCCAAAGATCTATGGACTGGATCATCTTTGACCACGCACTAAGTGCCAAGTAGCAGGCCAGGCCCTGATGGCATCACTTAGTGTGGATAAGGGAGGTGTTGGTGACAGTTTCTCTGCTTCCCTTGTTTAGATCTCTCTCGGTTCATCTTGCCCGTGTGTTCCCTGCTGATGTCTCTTCCAAATGCTCTTGTGTTCATGGCAGATGCCCCCCAGCCTCCCACAGAGGACACCTACCTACGATTTGATGAGTACGGGAGCTCAGGACGGCCCAGAAGATCAGCTGGAAAGTCACAAAAGGGTCTCAATGTGGAAACCCTCGTGGTGGCAGACAGGAAGATGGTGGAAAAGCACGGCAAGGGGAATGTCACCACCTACATCCTCACAGTCATGAACATGGTAAGGGAGGAGATCACAGGCCTGCTTGGCTCCCTGAAAAACCAACTATTCCCTGCCAGAATTCCCAAGGCAGACATAGCTGCGTGGTTTTATGGTGACTGTTGAGAAAACCCTCTTCAAAGGTACATATATTTTGGTAAAATTGAATCCTGTGCACTTGTACCTATGTCTGATTGGTTCCCCTCACATGATTTTGCTAATTTGGGGATTTTTATTAGATTTTGCTCATTCCAACAGGTTTCCAGCCTATTCAAAGATGGGACTATTGGAAGCGACATAAACATTGTAGTGGTGAGCCTCATTCTTCTGGAGCAAGAACCTGTAAGCAGCAAACTTCATTTATTTTTTTCATTCCTTCTGCCATTCAGCATCCCTTTATTGAATGCTTACTATGTGTAGATACATGTACTAGTCATTAGAAATTCAAATTGGAAAATATTCTGGCCCTCTCAAGGAAAGTATCACCATCTAGGGCTGTATAATCAAATAGTTAAACACAATTTAATCCTGTATTAGTTTGTATATTATAGACATATATAAATATACAATGACAAAATATTAAGCACATACACAATAAAAATGAAAATATATGTAAATATTATATAGGCCTCAAGGAAAGTGCATTTGGTCATAGATTTAAAGATTAGTTGAAATTTTGTAAGTCGGAGATAGTAGTTGCTGGTAAATGCACAGAGATGTTTTGAAAATACACCAAAAGTCATCAGAAAATTCTTAGAGTAAACCTCTAGTCTCCCAGCACCATCTTAGGTACTGCAGAGAATCAACGGATATTTAACTGCCCTTGAATTGATTATAGTCAGGTGCAAGACACAAGCATAGGGCAAATTACAAAACTGGAACACATAATAATATGTTGAATTGCATGGTAGTGCTTTGTAGTGTTTTGATGTGTAAGCTGTATTTTTCTGAGGTAGGGATTACCAAACAGACTATTAAATCCCTTGTGGCTTTTCTTCTCTGTCTGTAACCCCAATGAAGCGTGCACAAAGCAGGGAGTCAAGTAAAACACAAAACACACCTAATTGCCCAGGTGTGAAGAGTTGCAGAGGATAAGTACTTGCCAAATTATTCTTGAAATTTTAGAGATAGAAAGGATGTGTATTGTTTTGGAGACACCTTTGCTCTTATCCTACCATCTGTAGATTGCTGCAGGACAAGAAAGCCAGAGACACCCTGATTTGCTGATAACGTTCTTCTCTAGAAATTACCAACTTTAACCAAGTCAATAGTTTTGACAAGCAAACATTTTGATAAAGTGTTGTGTTAGGAATAAATCTTTTTTTGCCCTGTACAGTCTTATACCCTTTTGTTTACTCATTCATTCAGTGACATTTCATTGTATTGATTATTCATTGATTGTGAAGTGTAGTGTTCCAAATCCTTTGCTGGAAACTTGACATTAGAGGTAAGTAAACCGTGGTCACTGCCTTTATCATGCTGTAGTGAAGAGACTATTGAGCTTCATCATCATTAATTTATTATTATGTTGTAAGAGTGCAACAGTTTTTGTTGTGGTGGTACCTAGTTCACATGAACCAAAATGTTCCTAATCGATTTTAGGTTATTCATTGTAGAAATACGCTGTTGTTTGTAAACCACGTTTTGGAGGCTTTGCAGTTGTTTTAAAATTTGTGAGCATTGACCAGAAATAGATTGTGTTCCTAAGTAGATCTTTTTTCTTCCTACTTTAGCTCAAGTGTTTTGTACTACTGACTTTCCCCCCTGAAACTGTGATGATTTTGTGTTTGATTGTACAAATGGGACCATATAAAGTTCTCACCTCTGTGACACAAATCCCACTTTGACTTGTGTGGGTTTCCCATAGGGAGGACTCTTGATCAACCACCATGCCGATCAGTCTCTAAATAGTTTTTGTCAGTGGCAGTCTGCTCTCATTGGAAAGAATGGCAAGAGGCATGACCACGCCATCTTACTCACGGGATTTGATATCTGTTCCTGGAAGAATGAACCATGTGACACTCTAGGTATGGTATGAGCAGATCCTGCTAGCTGAAAACACAGTGGGGAGATTGTGTCATGGATGGATGGCCACGTAGCTGAAGAGAAATTGGCTGGTTTCCCACCGTGCCACAAACTTTCCTTTGGGAAACTTCTTGATTTGGAAGGATCTAGTTTTTTCACCTTTGTACAAAGCATTGAGTAATGATGGTATCCTTTACATGTGTGCTGTATTTTCTAATATATTCCATTGTACATAGTAGGAATTTGATCCTTTTTTATGAATTGATGATTGTCTAGATCAAAGGTCAGCAAAACTTTCTCTGTAAAGGACCACAGTTCTTTTGCAGCTATTCAAATTACCTATATAAATGCAAAAGCAGCTATGGCAATCACAAATCAATGCGTGCAGCTATATGCTAATAAAACTTCATTGACATGGAAGCCACATTTTTCTGATACAGCTGATGGTTCAGACCATGGTAAAATTTGGGGGAAGCTGAAAAACGTTCATATGATTTGCCGCTATAATTCTTTTCTTCAAAGTGTTTTCTAATCCCTTAAAATATACTAGAGATAAAGGAGACTGGACTTTATAAAACTTTTATTTTTTTTATGTGCTTCAAACTTTCTATAAGATCTCTATTATGCCCTATAAAATAGGTCTACTTTAGTAATTTGCCATTCATCACAGTCTTCAAAAAGTATAACCATTTGGGGAGCTGTTCCATAAGAAAGGGTTTTGAAATGAGTTTTAAAATTCACTCATACTCTGTGTGCAGGTTGTACAAAGTGATATTTAATAGCCCAGTACATTGTTGAGGTGTTAAAAAATTCCTGAGGAGACAATTTTTTTTTCTGAAAAGGCAATTTTATCATTCACTCAGAGATCAAAATATAAGGAAAGACTTGGAAAAATAATGCAACCACCAGCTATCTTATAGATCACTCATTTTTTTTTTAATTTTAAAGAGAAACAGAAAAATCAAGAAGCAAGCAATCAAAAAGCAAGAAAAGCAAAATAACAACAGAAAACAACAGCGATATAGGATTTCAAAACAAGATAGGAATTTAACAATGGTTGTTATACTGCATGTTGTTATCTTCAAAATAGTTGCTCAGATTACCAGACACAGGCATGCAAGACTGATCAAACAATGGAATTTCCCTTGGAGCAGTTTCTTTTTCTTTTCCTATATCTATTGTATCTTTTGGATCTTATTTACTCTTTCAGTTTCATACACTAATGAGACAATATAATGTTTACACATGCAAGTCTGATTTATTTCACTTGTGAGTGTGACTTCTAGTTAAATCCATTTACCTATAAAGCTTATTGTTCTTTGTGGCTGAGTAGTATTCCACTGTGTAAAAATATCACATCTTTTTTGTCCATTCCTCAGTTGAGGGGCATTTGGGCTGTTTCCAAGATCTGGCTATTACAAATTATGCTGCTATAAACATGGCTGCACATATATCACTGGTATGATGTTTTCAATTCTTCTGGGAAAATGCCCAGAAGGGGAATAGTTCAATGGAATGGAACTTCTAATCTTAGTTTTTTGAGGAATCTCCACACTGATTTCAACAGTGGCCGCACCAGTCTACACTCCCATGAAGAGAAGGGTTCCTTTTTCCCCACAGCCCCGCCAGCATTTGTCATTGGTTAATTTCTTGATGTTGGCCATTCTTTCTGGAGTGAGATGATATCTCAGTGTTGTTTTAATTTGCATTTCTCGAGCGTAGGTTGCTCATTTTAAGCAGCGCCTTCTCATGCAAAGAGCTTGAGCTTTGGCCTCAGATATATTGTGTTTGATTTCTGAACCAAGAGTTTATGACCGTGCAATCCTGAGCAGGTAGACTCACCGAGTCTCAGTTCCTAATCTGCAAATAGCTGCACACACTAACCATATGTCGAGGTACAGCACAGTGTATTTGGCAGTCATTCATTTGTGATGATGACGATGACGACGATGACACCATCATGTGGGTGGTGCCACTCTCCATGTGCACCTTCCCGTTAGGTTTCCTAGATGCTCTCACATCTTGGCAGTGAATAGGTGCAGTCAATTCCCGGGCATGAACTTCATGCTGTATGGGTGCCTCACCTTGTTCTACTGATTATTAGAAATCGGAAGGAAAATATTCGCACAGTAATGTGGATCAAGAGTGACTGGAGAGCTCCCTGGAATGATTTTTTTTCAGTACTGGGGATCAAAATCAGGGCTTTGTGTGGGCTAGGCGGGCACTGTACTACAGGGCTACATCCCCAGCCCCGCGGAATGATCTTGCATTGCTCTTGAAAAGAGGTAACTTTGGGGAATAGAAGCACTTGCTACATTATGGTGAGGAGGAGAAAAAAAATCAATGTAATCAGAGTAGACTGCCTAGGCATTTCCACGTTTCCTGCTGTGGAGACAGACCAGGGTGTGTGTTTTCCCTTGGAAAATACATCCTGCATTTTGACACTAATGCCATTGTTGAGTATTAAGTCGTGGTGTAGCCATCATTTGATCAGTTGCTCTGAGTCAAATGATAAGCTTAGGTAAGGTGTGTAAATCTCCTGAGACTGACTTTGTGTGTAAAATGTGAATGGCAATATGCCTACTGACCTCCCTTGCTTGTCTGGAGAAGCAGTTCATGGCAAGATCTAAACACGGCAAAAATTTTGCAGTGTTGCTTCGTAATTACTTTTATAAATACTTTTAGTATTCACCTGCAATACATTAATTGCATTAATAGATTAAGAAAAACATAGCATTTTGAGGACACAAGAACTGATCGTGTGTGTGTGCACGCGCGCAGCGTCTTTGGATTAACCCGTGAAACTGGTCTTTCCACAGGGTTTGCACCTATCAGCGGAATGTGCAGCAAGTACCGAAGCTGTACCATCAACGAGGACACGGGGCTGGGCCTTGCTTTCACCATCGCCCATGAGTCAGGGCACAAGTGAGTGGCTCCTTGATTCACCCCTTTAGTGAAACTGGCCAAGCGACTCACAGGCATTACTCTCACGATGATTATTGATTCCTGTGGATCGAGGTCAAATTCATAGCCTAAGTCTTTGTAAAGCCAAGAGCAGTGCCCAACTCAAAGGCAGGCTCAGGAACCCAAAGTGTAAAGAATTTAAAAAGAAAAATAAAAGGCAACAGGAATTGGGGAGGTAGATCTTTTGCAAATGGGAAGTGAATCTAGAAATGGAGGGAGAAAGAAGGGAGGAGAAGGGGAATAAGAATTAAGATACGTTAAGTATGTGTACTTGTTCTCTAAGATGAATGTAAACATCATGTACTACTAATATGTCCTAATAATGAAAAAAAATTTTTAAAAGGAAGTGCTGAAGGAAGGCCAGTTACTGTTCATGTCACAGTTAGGTTGCCTCGTGTTACACTGTGTTCACAAATGGACTGCAAGTTATTTAACCTATTTTATGGTCTCTCAGGTATTTCTTTTGTTTTGTGTTTTGCTTCAGCAAAGATACTTTTTGCTTATTCTTTGCACTAAAGAATGAATTATGGAGACACATAAATTCCCAGAATGCTTTGGCGTGCTGAGTTTTTAAAAATTTTACTGCTCATACCAGATACTCTTTTAGTTGGTGACATTCTGTGTACTTAATGTTCTTTCAACTAATGCTAATAAATCATTTGTGAGAATAGACTTAGAAATGAGGAATGAGAGAAACGAGGTTAATTCATTTCACTAGACATAAAATTTGATATGGAGGCAATACTACAGAGAATTTTTAATAGTATTTGACCAATAGCAGCTGCATTGGAATAAGCATACTGCTTTACAAAAGGACTATTTTAAGAGCCAGTTCTGTTAGGATATACCACTTTGAGGGGGAGGAGTGCGTGAGCACACAATGTGTGTATATTTTATTCAACATATAATTTCTACATGTTCAGAATATCCAATTCAGTTTTGACTTAAAAACAAACATCACCTGTTCAACAACTATAATGTATACATTAATATTTTGGCTCCTTTTATGAGCTAAATTTATTATCTTCAGGAGATGTAAATCTTAACTATTTCCGTTATCCAGAAATATTGTAATATTCTGTTATAATATTCTGTTATGTATACACATAACCACTTTCTTAGGAAGATACAGATGAACCAGTTTTACTATGAAAAGAGGTACAAAAATGGCCATTACACAAAGCTCCTTTATACAGAGTAGGAAATAAAATATCTGTGTACATCAAATACATCCCTAAATTTGTTTCACTAGCATGCCCTCATTTTTCAATTTCCTAGATGTTTAAAAATAAATTTGCTTATAAATTTATCCAGAGTCAAAACCCAATATTTTGGATACAGAAAAACAAAACCATTCTTCAGGTAAAGTGGAGGAGTCAGAGGTAGAAGAATGAATGTAAAATACATACTCAAGTTCTGTGTAGAATGACCTTAGACCATTCAGTTTTGTGAAACATTTCCTGAAATTTTGATATGATTTTTGACATGTGTTAGGGAAAATAAGTATTATAATCTAAAATGCTTATGGCACTGTAACAAAAAATTACAAAATTTGGATTCAGTCCGAATTTGGGTTGTTTTGTTGTCTTTTTGAGACAGGGTTTCACTATGCAATTCAAGCTGGCCTTACATTCATTTTGTAGCCCAGGTTGGCCTCGAACTCCCAGTGATCCTGCTGTCTCAGTCTGCTGAGTGCTGGGATTACAGACACGCATCACTACAACCAGCTCTGAATTTGGTTTTCTTGTGCTCACAAAATTTTAATGAGATGCTAAGGACTTTGCTTCTCTGAGTAGTGGTTTCAACCCCATCTTGGTTTCCAGAATTTTTGCTTTATATTTATAAATTTCAATCTGTTTTTTGACTTTCATCAATATATTGAGAGAGACTCCCCCAAACGAATCTCCTTAGCTTGCTGATCAGGTATAAAAAAGAATTGAGAAAAACAGGACAAGAAAACACTTTCCGTGAATATACAGTGAGATTAATATTTGTTAATGGTCATCTTTAAAACCTAGGGAATTCACTGATAGGATCATAGTATACAGTCATCCCTTCTTGCTTGCCTGGTAAATTGGAAGGAATGCTGAAAAAAGTGGCTAGATTATGACATGTAGGTCACAAAAACTCAAATCTATGATTATAGCACATTTACTTGAAATAGACTGTCTTCAAAAGGTAACTATATATGTAAATGAAATTATATTAGAATAAAGTATTTCTACAGGATTCATATCTGCCGTTATGTCTTTAAATAATGAGATTAACAATAATCTAAATTGTGCATAATGTCTAGAGAGTAGACCACTGAAAATTATTTTTAGTTGCTAGGACATTTTGCAGTGAACTGAGACAAATTAAAGTTACTTATATTTAAAGAAGTTCTCTATATGCCTTCTACAGATGGTTTGAAAAGTATTTATTGTGGTAAGGGAATTTAATTATAATCAGAGGTTGGAATTTCCAGCTAATAAATTGATCATCACTGAAAAGGTGTTTTTGTATCATGATAGATGTACATATGGACAGTCCATAAATAGCCTATGATTGCCTTCTCTCCCTACCTACCTCCCGCTCTCTGAACTGCCATACCATCATTCTAACACTGGTGGTGAGAAAAAAAGTTTTGCTATTTAAATTTTTTAAAGTTTACTATCCTATCACTTTAGTTTTGCTTAGAAATCTTGACCAAGATTTTCTAGTCTTTAAAATGTGTAGCAAGACCAGATGTGGTGGTGCATGCCTGTAATCCCAACACTGGGAGGCTGAGGCAGGAGTGCTGCAGCAAGTTTGAGGGCAGCCTGTTTTACACAATGAGTTCAAGACCAGCCTAAACTATATATGGGGACCCTGTTTCAAAAAAACAATATGTAGCAGATGCACCATCCTTTGATGTTGTGGACAAAAAATAATACAGTGAAATTTTACCATTCTTTAACATGTTGTGGATGAACTCAAGCGTGATGATGCATGCCTCTAATCCCAGACCTCTGGGAGGCTGAGGCAGGAGGATTGCAAATTCAAGCCCAGCCTGAGCAATTTAGGAACTTCAGAAGACCCTGTCTCAAAATATAAAATGCTGGGAATGTAGCTCAATGTAGAAGCTCCAAGTTTAGTCCCCAGTACCACATATACACACATAATTATCTGCTTGAAATATGCAACAGTTTATAGTAACTGATTTTTTGTCTCTCTCTTTCTTACAAGGCCAGTAACTGTTTCTCGCCTTTGGGTCCCTGGATTCTCAGTGCATCTTTTGGCATTGGCTGGTTACAGTGTGGACCATGGGTTCACACAACTGTGGCTTTCTTTTGTTTCAGCTTTGGCATGATTCATGATGGGGAAGGCAATCCATGCAGGAAGACCGAGGGCAACATCATGTCTCCCACACTGACTGGAAACAATGGGGTGTTTTCCTGGTCTTCCTGTAGCCGACAGTATCTCAAGAAATTCCTTAGGTAAGACAGGTGATAGCTGGGGCTGTTCCCAGCTTTGGAGTGGTGACAGACAATAGTGTTCAGTAAGTGTGAAAGCAGATAATACCTGCAGACACGTCAATGAACAGAATGATTGACAAATTCCCATGATGATGACTGGCAGGGATGATGATGATGATGATAGTGACATTATTGTTGTTGAAAACATAAGCCAAAGCCGATACTTCGCTACTCTCCACACATTGCCTCTTTCAATCCTCACAGCAATATCACTAGCTCCATTCTGAAGTCGGAGATTGAGTTACGGAGAGGCTAATGATGTTGCTAAGGTGTTCCAGGTGTGAACGGTAGACACTGAGGTCTGTGCTCAGTCCAAGATCCCTACTTTCAACCCTATCTCTTTTGACTTCCACAGACTGCTGACTATATTGCCTTTTCACTGTGACCAATTATTTTAATCTGGTCAATCAAGTTGTCTTAGGAGTAGTTTTTAAAAAATGCCCCAGTGACATGTGTATTTAAAGAATAGAGGATTCTCTTGATTCACTATTTTGTTTGAAATGACCTCAGGCTGACTCTGCCCAAAGACATCTAAAGCAGATGTGGTTGTATACAATTCTTTCCATGGCTCAGAACTCCTAGACTGCATTAAGAAAAGTCGAAGTTAGGGAAGTACTATCTGACTCCTAAATGATAATCTCAAAGTTGATTTGTATGTATGGAGGTAGATCTTTTGAATTTACGTTGACCCACACAACCACTTAGGTTCTAATCCCATTTCCCTTCTCACTAGATTTTAGTGAAGTCTTTTTGGGAATTGATATTTTTTAATCTTTTATATGTCTATAAATATGTATTATTTTTAGATATTTGGAGAATTAACCAAGATCATAGGCAAAGCAAATTAAGTTATGGATGTCTACTTAAATGATGTCCAAAGAATAGTAAGAAAGGGAAAAACTTTTTGCTAATAATAAACTTCGCTGCCAGTAGATCTTATCAGTTTTAAATTCATGGTTTGGAGCCAGAAGTTAACTTTTGTAATTTGTGTGAGAATGGAATTAATAAATATTATAAATCAAGAGCAACTTGCTGTAGATTGGATTTCAGTTATTAGTATGTTACAGTTAAATGCATTGGCGTAGTAATGGTAATTGCACCAGCTGCTAACTGCTTGCTTTGCTGTTTTTAGCAAATTACATTTTCTCATTGGATCTATATAACAACTGTTGTGGGACTCATTGTCATTAATGAGATGTATGAGAGTTATCAGTTTTGTGTTGGATGCATAGTTGATAGGACTCCCATCTGGCTGACCACACAACTACACTTAACCTTCTGTAGTAGTGTAGTTCAATTATTTAAGTAGACAGAAGGCTCTGAGAAGATTTATGCCATTGTATTCTCAATGTGTCCCAACAAACATATCTTAGGGCAGATTTTTTTTTTGGCCTCATTCCCCAGTGTATTCTTTCTCCTTATTCTTTCAGTAACCTTATTTACTTTTGTTTATGAAGCTCATTTGAGGCAAAGTACATCTTTGACTTCTGCCCCACCATCTGTAAAAAGCATAGCATGATTTAAAACTCCACAAAGATGGGGACTGCCTCTGTTTGGTTTATTTTGTACCCTTAGTACATAGCCAAATGTTTACTACTCAATAAAAATTTATGAAGATTGTTGAACAAGACTCAAAGGAAGCTTCTGAATATTTACCTTTCCCATCTCCAATCCCAAGCCAAATCAGTAGGATACCTAGAACATGGAGCTCTTTGAAAAACTTGTCATTCTGTAGGGGAAAAAGTGCCTTTTGACCATAAACACATGCCTATTTCTTTAATCATATTCTCTTTTTCCTTGTATGACTGCATGCAGAGGGGTATTGTTTTAAGTAGAAATATCACAGATTAGCAGAGTAACGAAGACGCTTTATCTCTACAGCACACCTCAGGCCGGGTGTCTAGTGGACGAGCCCAAGCAAACAGGACAGTATAAATATCCCGACAAATTACCAGGGCAGATTTATGATGCAGACACACAGTGCAAGTGGCAGTTTGGAGCAAAAGCCAAGTTATGCAGCCTTGGTTTTGTGAAGGTATGTTTGCTTGAGATTTCAAACTTACATTAAAATTCTGCAGTGTGTCTGTGTGCCTACCAGAAGGATAAACATTTGGTTTGCCGAGGGCAAAGGTCAGAGTCTGGGTTATCTAAAACGTCAGCTGTTTGGCATGATAATTAAGTGGCAATTTTACTGTCAATGAATTATCCAGGCTTATTCCCCATAGACCATGCCTGGTTTAAATACCACTTACTACATGCTTGGAAGAAAATTCTTTGTTGGATGAAGACTTTATCCCTAGTACTAAATCTGGGAACAATACCTTTTACCTACTGCTAATCACTGTTTTTGTTCTCTTCTTATTCATAGTCCCTTTTAATGTAGTATTATTAAAATGATCACCAGCCCAAAATGCACCAAATGCCTCTGGTAAGAAAACTATTACTGACAGCCAAATTTTTCTTGTATGTAAAAATTAAAGGTGTATCTTGAGAATTCTTCATTTTTAAATTTTTTATTCCTGTTTTAAGGAGAATAAAACCAAGCTAAACAGAATAAAGCCAATCAAAACAAATGAGTGTAAGTGACACAGGACTTCAAAACAATAGCAAATCAACAATGGTTACCATAATGCCTCTTGTTGTCTTCAGAATAGCTGCAGATACCTTCAGACATAGTTGAGAATTCTTAATAAGGTTTTTGTTGGAAGATGTTAAAAAGAGAAATAGGAAAATGTAAAAGTCCAGGATGTAGAAATAAATGAGAGAAATGTAGTTCTATTTGATCAAGAATTACATCATTGACAGCATTATCTCAGCATCACTGAAGAGTAGAATCAATTTTAAATTGGTTTATTTCTAGTATCTCATGAGCAATATCAAGGTTTTAGGTACCTGAATCCATGAAAACTATGCAGATTAATAGCTCCTCTTTCCCCCTCTATTTCTAGTACTCTCTCCCTTTCTCCTCCTGCTCTTCTTTTCCCTATCATTTTTCACTGCCATCTACCGCCACCACCACCACCACCACCACCACCACCACCAGAGTTACCACCATCACCAACAAAACTACTCAATGGCAACACCTCTGCCATCATAACTGCTTCCAACACCGCCATACACCATCACCTTTACGTAGCCCCACTACCAGCCACCATCATCACCACCATCACCACACCCACTGCCTACCACCATCACACTATCCACTGCTGCCCAGGACTTTCTAAGTGGGCTTCCACTCCAATAAGGCATTTCCAGTTAGAGATTTATTTTACCTGACCTCAACCTTCAAAAAAATCTTTAAAGTCAAAATTATTACCACTCTTCACTTGGATCTCAGTGAAGATACTCAATTTGCCCAAATCCACAAAACTTTTAAATGATGGAATCTAAACAAAACAAACCACATGGATGGTGAGCTTTCTTCTCTCTCCCAGTGAACACAGCTTTTCCTAATCTTCATTCACTAACAGCTACCTTCATTTGTTGTGTGGTGTGTCTCTATTTTTATTCACATTGCTTTTCTACAGCTCACTCACTGTCAAAAATATAAGTCCATTCCTAGGAAAAATATACATCAAACTTAGCTTTAGTATGGGATTATACATTTTAATGCACTGTAAATGTTCATCCAGATCCACAAAAATTTTTTTCCACATATCTTCCCTGGCACATGAGCTTTACTTAGGCAAATGCTGGCATATTGTATGTTAAAAAATAGCAAATTCTGAAATGTTCCTATTAGCCTATAACATTGAGGCTTTTGGCAGAGGTAAATAGCCATTTACACTGTTGAAAAAAAGTTATCTCCTAACTTTGTCTCTTATTCACTTCATTGGTTTTCCTATTCATCAATCAAATATTATGCATTTGCTACAAAACGTAGACATGCAGAGGTAATGAGTACAATTTTCTGTAGAATTACAAAAGAGGTTCCTAAAATTACTATCATTTCTTCAGGATCACACATTTATGTGGTGCCTGTTCTTTGTCAGATGGTGTACAGGTTTTAAGGAGTCATTCTTAAATTATGGATCTTTTTCTGGAACAACATCATACTTTTAAAAGATAGTGTCTCACTCTGAGGGTCTTCCCAGCAAAAAGCAAAGGGAAAGGAAAATTCCAAACGTGAAGATGGACTGAAATTATGAAGCGCACAGAAGTAGGAATGTCTGGAGGGTAGGGAGATTTACTTAAGAGTGAGAGAAAGTGTTTAAAAATAATGATAAGGTAAAGTGGAGATGGTAGGTTGGCTGGTGGATCCTGAATGTGGGTTTTGTTCTGGCCTTCGCTGAGTGTTTGGTATTCTTCCTAATTCTAGTTATAAATTGAACCACGACCACACCTCTGAGAATCATAAATACAGTAGTTCTCTGTCAGGCTCTAGTAAGGAGGGATTTCCAAACTGAAAAAAGCCATATTTGCCCTGTTTGGCATACAGAGTTTAGACTACCTCCTGCTGTGGGAGAGAGGTGACATTTGTCTCTGGAACTTTCATTGTCCTATCCATTAATTTCTCTTTCTTTTTTCCTTAGTTTGCCTGCCCTTTTCCTTTTTCCCTTCCCTGCCCTTCCTTTCCCTGCCCTTCCTTTCCCTGCTGTTCCCCTCCCTTTCCTGCCCCTTTCTTTTTCCCTCCTTAGTCCACCCCCTACCCCCTCATCCCACCCGACCCCACCCCACCTGACCCCACCCCACCCCACCCCACCCCATCCCATCCCTTCCCTTCCCAGTAACACTAACCCTTCTCCATGCTTTCTGAAAAGGCAAGTTTAGGTAATAGTGAAAAGTACCAAAATCAAACAACCTAATTCTCAAGTGTCCTCTCCAATCAGTACATACAGTATGTCAGCATCACCTGAGACTTGTTGAAAGTGCACGTGCTTAGACCCACCCCAGGCCTGAGGGATAAGGGACTTCAGGTGTAGGGTCCAGGGATCTCTGTCTCTGACTGTCGGTGATTCTGATGCCATCTTGAGTTTGAGGATCACTGAATTCAATAGTTTTCATTCATTATCTCTTCTCTGGCTTTTAGAGTTAGACCTGGATCTAGGATGTGATTCCACCACTTCCTAGAAGCTTAGACAAATGACTCAGGTGTGTCTCCATGCAAGTGTCTACATCTGTGAAGAGAAGATGATAGTTCTTCACTGTGAGCAGTAATCGCTCCATACAGTTGTATCACTCCATAGATGACAAAGCGTCCCTTTGCTCTCTTCTATCTTCAGTGTCCTCACAACCACTATACCTGTTTTTTCTCCACAGTTGCCTTGGCAGCAGGTCTGAGGCAGGTTATTTTATCACCTCTCCTTACTTCCTCTCATCTCCCAGTCTCAAATTTTCTGTGCCTTTGACACATCAAACTTGTGCTTTGTTCCCTTCCAAAATGTTTGTATTCATCAGTGTTTTGTTGCTATAACAAAATACCCCAAGCAAGCTACTTTTAAAGAAGAGGTTTCTTTAGCTCACTGTTTGGGAAGTTCCGGGGCGTCACAGCACTGGTGACAGCTTAGCTGCTGTTAAGGCCCTCCGGGCTGTGTCACAGGGTGGCAGACGGCAATTACAGGGGTGTGTGGGAGCAAGCAGTTACAAGGTAGGGTTCCAAACTGTGGCAAATGTTTAAAACTTCACTGCCATCAACCTGACTTCAATGTCTAGTGCTAGGTGAAAGAAAAAAAAAGTCCATCCTGCTTAATTTCTTTTACACAAAATTAAAAAGCACATCACTAATTCATGGTGATGGATATCACAGCAGTGGTTGCCTCTGAGGGGAACTTTGAAGTGAACGTTCTGCCTTGATTATGAGGTGTCTGCAGTGGTGTGCATATTTTGCTTAAAACTCTCCTCAAATCATACGCTTAAAATGGGTGCGTATTATGGATATTATGGTAGTAAATTATACCTCAGTAATCTGGATTTCAGAAATGATACTGGTGACAATTCTCGTCGATTGTTACTTTTTAATTGTTAACTGTTGCTTTTGAATCAGTGCTTCGTTTAAAAGCTTGGGCAGTGAGGTTAAACATAAGTGGGTTTAATTCCAGGCCAACCAGAGACTGACCTGCTAAAGGCAGTTGAAGCGCTTTCTTAATTCCCCTTGAATGTCAGCTTTCCTAGAAGCATGGTGAGGAAAATACTTGTACCTTTCTCACAGGGCCATCATTAGGATGCAGAACAATAATCTAGGCAAAATTCTTTGTATCAGCACCAATTTTTTTAATGGATTTTGTCAGATTCTTTGCTATGTTTTAATTGAAGACTTTTCTTAAGGACGTCATGGTCTTTTTTTATCAGTGAAGATGATTTGTAACTATAAAGTCAATAGTTTTCATTCACATGTTGATTTACTGAAAACTATTTACTGCAGCCTGCTTTGCAACAGGTACTATTCCAGGCTCTTGAAATGCATCAGAGAAAAAGCAAAGTCCTTTCCTTGTGTCATGTTGATGTTTCGGGGGGTGGGGAGCATTATAGCTATAGAATCTCAAGTGTGAAAAAAGTGTGAAGTAGGGAGGAGAAATTGGGAGCTTATTAGGTGGTGGGTGGTTACATTTTTAATAGCGAGGCCATAGGAGGTGAAATTTAGGCAGACTTTGAGGAAGCAAAAAAGTATTAGATGTCAGATAGTTGGGAGGTACAGCAGACTGTGCAAAGGCCCATGTTTGGAGCCCGCTGAAGGTATTTACAGAGCCATGTGAGGCCAACATGGAAAGAGCAGAGTGAGCAGGGGTGAGCTGGGGGACCCAATGGCTTGTGGCTGGGTAGGGCATAATAAGGACTTTGGATTTCTCTCTGAGTGAAATGTGATGGCACCACGTGGTTTTGAGCAGAGATGTGACATAAGCTAGCTGACCTGATGTGGAAGGATCCCCCTAGCTCAGCGCTGTGCAGTGGAACTTTCTGTAGTGATTGGAGTGCTCCCTGCCATCCAAGATGGTAGCCACTCATCACATCTCACTCTTACGAGCATGAACTAGTACGACAGAGGGAGTGAATTTTTAATTCACGTGTAAGTAATCTAAATTCCAGTTTAGCAGCAAGTCCCGTGTGGCTACAGGCTACCATAGTGGACGGTGCTTAGTTGAGAATAAATTGGACAGGAATAGAGGAAAGCAGAACATGCAGGCTTGGGGCGAGGGTAGGGGTGGCAGAACAGCATGGTAGCAGTGGATATGGTGATCCTTGTTCAGACTCTAGAGCTATTTTGGAGGTAGAGTCAATGTGATTTCACGATCTACTGGCAGATTTCCTAATGGAAAATGAGAGCGACAGAGAGAGGGAAATCAAAGATGACTACAGGGCTTGGGGTCTGAGAGATGGGAGGATGGAGATGGCATCAAGTGAGACAGGGAAGGCTGACTATAGAAAAGCTTTCAGAGACTGATAAGGAATTTTATTTTGAATGTGTTAAGTTTGAGATGCTTTTGTAAAATTTGATTTTCAGACACCATGAACGTTTCTGGCATGGTAGGCTTTATCTGAAGGATTGTCTGTTCGTGTAACAAAGCCAGAGGACGTGGTCAGTGGGCAACAGGATGGAGGGTGGACAGTGTTGCATCCCTTCCCTTAAAAATGTGGTCTCGGTCAGACAAATCAAATCCAGGCAACATGGGATCTCAGGGTCTCTGTAGTTATTTCTTTTTCCCTTAAATTATGACTTAAGTCCAGGTAATTATAGATAAGAAGAAGTTAGTTGAATGTGCTAGAAGAAAAGAGGGGGAGGTACAAGCAAAAAAGTGCAAACCCCCCCTTTGTGTTTACTTTGAAAGGGAGCTTTCTCAGAGGGCTTCATGGTCATCAAAGCATGTAGTTGGCTATAATTACGTTTGACTTCTACACTTCACCGCAGAAGAAATAACATGTTCATACAGCCTGTCTTGTTTTACTCTGCAATCCTGGTGTTTTTTGTTTTGTTTTGCTTTGCTTTGCTTTATTCCCTGGCCCTCTCCAACCATCTTTCCTCTCAGTCCTGTGGCCTGGCACTGGCCATGGCATGGAGCCTCGTTTCCTTGGTCTGCCCTAGGGTCATTTTAGAGGCAGCTACAGAGGCTGCGGGTATGGGTTATAGCTTTCCATTGCTGTAAGGAAGATAGAAATCTAATTCAGAAAGACTTTGTAAATATCCCTTTAACCATTCCAAAGACTGGTCACCCCTCATTCTCTAGTTGGACCTAGACTGGTCTCTGTTCTGCATTAATGATATCCTCTGCACCCCAGGGTGACTTGATCTCGAAGCATATAGACTTGGGAGTTTGCCTCATTCTTCTTGCTAATGTAACTAGCACTGTCATGGAAAGATGTATCTGTTGTATCTTGGGAGCTTTGAGATTTGCTAATGACCTTTATGCTTATGCGTGGGGCTGCTGGTTTGTAAGCATTGACATAAATATCCTTGCATTCTCTTTGGGAGGGAAGATTTTTACAATATATAAGATGAGAATCATTGCATACATCTGGTTTCCCTGTTTTCTTTGTCCACCAGAAAGTTTTTTTTTAATGTATGAAATATTACTAATCATGTTCTTGCTATATTTTTGTAACATATTAAGTGAAATTCTTGAGGAATTGAGTGTCTAGTCAATGGAATTTCTAGAGTTACATCAAGTGTCCACAGAATGCCATGTTGTCTTCTTTTCCATTGTCAGTATTTTCACCCAGTTGTGTGGGCTTACATTTCTACCTCAGTGAAAAGAATGTGACATACAAAACAAAGTCCTTTTGATGCTCGCTGATCTCTTGTGACATTCTACTGGGGACATAATTCAGTACAGCAGCTGCAGCTCCTTGAGCTGGAAGTTCCCTGGTTCAGTCCCCTTACTTTATAGATGAGGAACTGAGGCTTGGAACAGCAGAAAGCTTTCCAATATCCATTCATGGCAAATCCAGGTCCAGAGTGCTGGTGAAAGACCTTGACACTGCAACCAGGTTAGCTGGGGTCCTAACTGCTCCTTGCCAGCTGTGTGACTTTGCAACTTTGAAAGTGTTGGTAGCTTGCTCCATCTCCTCAGCTAAATGAGTTTTGATTAATTTAGATTCCTAATGAGTTTAATTTTTCATTGGTGTTGTAACACATTTCCATGAACTTAGTTAAAACAACACAAATTTATTAACTTACAGTTCTGGGTGTAAACATTTGAAATGACTGAAAAGATGTGAGCAAGGTTGTGTTCCTTTGGAACCCATAAGGAAGAAACTATTTGCTTGCCCTTCCCAACTTTTAGATGCTTCCTGCATTCCCTGGCATATGACCCAGTCCTGCATCTTTAGAACCAGCAGCATCCTTATAAGTTCCACTCAGGTCACCATCTCTCTGGTGCTTTTCTGTCTCCTCTTTCCCATTTAAAAACTATTGCAATTGTACTGAGCCCACCTGGAAAATATAGGGTAGTCTCTCCATCTCAAGGTCACTTGATTTGCAAATTCAATTTCATCTTTGGTATTCTCGTATTTTCTGTGTAACCTCACATATTCATAGGTCTAAGAGAGTAGGATATGAACATCTTAGGGACTATGATTCAGCCTCCCGCAGTCTACAGTGATAATCTCATAGGTCTAGAGTGAGAATTAAATTATCTAAGTGATTGAACATTGTAATAATGGTGAAGAAAGTGATGATGATACTAACCAATATTTTGGAGAACTGCATATGCCCGGCCAATTAATCATAACATGCATTATATCATTTTATACTTGACAACAGCTATTTAGAATCAAGTGCTAATTTTGTCACTTTTTACAGTGGAAACAGGAAAATTCAGGAAAAAACAGGAAACTGCAGCATTAGTGGATTCTATAACATGTCCGTGGGACATACATCTAGGATAAGGATTTGAATTAGAGTGGTTTATTCCAGTCTTGGGTCTATTTTGCTAGATTGGTGTCGCATCTCTTGGGTCCAAGCCATGTGTTCTCCTAATTAACCATTGCTACCCCCAGCCGTTATGAAACGTACAGGTGCCGTAGAACCTTCCTGATCCTACATTGCTAGAGCCTACTACCTTGCTTCTTCCAACTTTGTTTACCTCTTTCTGAATACTTTCTCTGATTTCAGTGACCCCACAATCTAATATTATGTGTGAAAGCTTTGTTTATGTTTATTTTTCTGGGCACATCACCCTCATCAGCATCTTCTTTCCTTTCAGGACATTTGCAAATCACTTTGGTGCCACCGAGTGGGCCACAGGTGTGAGACCAAGTTCATGCCAGCAGCCGAAGGAACCGTTTGTGGCTTGAGTATGGTAAACTGCATACTTGTTAGTTTTTAGCTCTGGGAATTTGAAAGTCATAGAACCCAACCAGACTACTTGTACTGTGACCTTTGAAGGCAATGCCCTGACTATATACATTTTCTGCCTTCTCTTTATAGTAACCAGCATCATGTGGCATGCTGACTGCTAATATAACCCAGCTAGTTCAATTATTGAAGGGTTTTATTTGCCTTTTCTGCCCCCTCCCCCTTTTAGATGGAGGCGTGAGTCAAAATACCTCTATTTCACTCAACTAATAGGTTTCATTGCACACCTTGTACCTCTTAAACTTGACACTTTATGCAAATGCCTCAGGAAGCAGGTATCGCCCTAAGCAGCAATGAAGTGGTTGGCCCTCCA
>RJWT010010920.1:0-23738 GCA_004365215.1 Cuniculus paca | reverse complement strand
TACAAGACACATATTTAACTAGAAAGAAAATTCACAGACTGAAAGTCAAAGGAGAAAGAACAATACCCTGTGTGACAGGGAGCCAGAAAAAAAGTAGGGATAGCTTACCCATCAACTGCAGAATGGATAAGAAAGACATGGCATTTTATGTGGTGGAAACCTACTCAGCTATAAAGGAAGATAACCTCAAGGCTCTTGCAGGTGGATAGAGGTAACTTGAGATCATGCTCATGGATGAAATGGTTCAGAGTCACAAGGGTGAATTTTGTGCTGTGTCCCTAGTATAACAAACTAAAGGAGTTGGTGGGATCCAAAGTGCACGATACATATTGGGAAAGTCAAAGGGGAGGAATTATCTAAAAAGGGAAGGAAGTGACCACTGTTAATCTATTATCATGATTTGAAACTCATATTGTCTTCATTGTTCTGATTAGTTTCGTTTTATTCTGTTTTTTTGATTTTATTATACTTGATGGCATGGACAGCTATTTCAAAGATAACAAAGTATATAATTGCAACCATCGAGGATGTCCAATTATCTTGTTTCAAAACCCTGTATTGCTTTGTTTTGTTTTGATTGATTTTACTCTATTCTGTGTTGTTTGATTGTATTATGTCTGAAGGTGTAAGCAACTGTTCTGAAGATAACAAGAAGCATTATGGTAGTCACTGCTGTTTTACTAGTATCTTGAAGTTCTGTATTGCTTTCATTACTTTGTTTTTTTTTTTTTTTACAGGTTTTATTCTGTTCTAGTTTGTTTGATTTATTTATCCCTGATGGTATGGGCAGTTATACTGAAGATAACAAGAGACATTATGGTAGCTATTATTGATTGCCTTTTACCCTGTTTAGAAGTAATGTACCATGTTCATTGTTTTGCTGTGATGGACTCTATTCTATTTTTGTTTTCTTTTTTTTGCTGTGATGGACTCTATTTTGTATTCTTTTCAAAATTAAAAAAAGTGTTATTTTTATACAATGGAGTACTACTTGCTCACAAAGAAGGATAAAATGGAGACTTTTATAGGTAAATGGATGTAATCTGAGACCATACTCATAAATGAAATAAATCAAACATATGTGTAAACATCGTATTGTCTCACTAGTGTGAGAAGCTGAAAGGAACATATGTGTATGTATATATGTATATAAAAAGGATAGTTAAGATAGTTATACTAGTGACATATGCTACTGTCAATGAACACAAAGATCTGTGCTGGCATTGTTCCAACAATTGAATGCAGATGTCTTATGTTCTGGGTGAATGATCTGGGGATGATAATGCACAACATATGTACCATTGTTGCCCCTTGATTAACATGTTTTGAAATTTTGTTTTCTTTTTTCTCTGTTTGAAATAAATGGATTTGAAAGAAACAAACAAACAAAAAAAGAATCTCAGGAAATTCCCAAGATAAGATACCAAGGTTATAATGGCTCTGTCAATGGGAAAAGTATTTATAAGAGTAAGTGGTCTTAGGGCTGGGGATCTAGCTCAGTGGCTTAAGCGCCTGCCTGGCAAGCGCAAGGTCGTGAGTTCAATCCCCGGTGCCGCAAAAAAAAAAAAAAAAAAAAAAAAAAAAAAGAATAAGTGGTCTTAAGATCCTTTCCAAGTAATTTTCATAGTTCCAATGAAATATTTTTCTCATAAAAGGAAAAGAGAGGGAGAAAGGGTGTTGAGATAACATGTTACCCACAAGTGAGCCTCTCTCTTCTCCTGCTACAACAATCTCAGCAGAGTTCACTTGTGGTGTTACTGATGCAACTGGATATGGATATACTATGGAAATAAAGTTGCCACTATATATATGAAATATCAGTGTTTCCCAAAGTATAGTTTATTATTCGTATGGTATAAAATGATTTAGACAGTATACAATAAAACATTTTAACTTTTTAAGTATTTTAATATATCTCATTAAAATGCCATGAATAATACTGCACAAAATAAAGACATAGTCAAAAGTATGAGTTAGTAGTATGTAAATACGATAAAATAGGATGGTAGCATGTAAATAAGTATAAGCATTATCAATGCCATATTCCTTCAGATGTTAATCAATGCTTCAAAGTTCTGATGAGAAAACAGACCAAGGGAACCCTCGATATTTATAAGGAAAGGTTTTCAGTTTTTAACTGCTGATGGAACTCATTTTACTACCCAGAAATCTGCATAAGTCAATGCACAAAAACTGATATGCTATGAAAACAATTTCACAGATCTGTGACTTACTGGAAAGATTTTTTAAAAAATAATTTTGAAGAAACCCAAGTAAGCTTTAAAAATACACATCAGTAATTTATCAAATAACCTAAAATGTCTTTTTCTTCTCTGAAATATTACAAATAACAAACTTCATTTCAAAAAAACCACTTTGTCTAATCTTTTGTCTTTAAATCTCAACTTGATTAGATGGATCAAGGCTGTGCGTGGCATTAACTAAAAAAATTCCCACACCTTTTTTCCTATATTCAGATCCAAGTTTGTATACTAGCCCTCCTTTTTGGTAGTCACTCAGTGTAGATAATACAGAGGCTAAAATCACATCACCAGCTTCTAACCTTACAATTATCAAATATCCAAGCTTTTGAAATAGCATCTACAGCTTTCAAAAGGACTGATGTATCAAGAAATATTTTCCTAAGTATGGACCCCTCAGCTGCATACAAACTGACCAGGATCTCTAAAGCAATGTTTGTATACTGAAGACCTACCACAGAAAAAGTGAAATACACAAAGAGTGGTAGGCATTGTGGCTAACTGGAAAAGACACACCCTAGAATATATTAGAATACAATAGTAGAGGAAGTAGTATACCATGATTTTTAAAATGAGAAGTTTCATCTAGAAAATAGCAGGGTTTAGCATCCTTGCCCCAGGCCAAATGCCCACAACACACTCTAGTCCCACTGGTGTACTGTTCACACATCTAAAACCAACAAAAGACCTCACCGAGCACCGTAGTAGTAGTCATGGGGCACACATATATATGGGATTTGGCAAATGGGAGAAAACCAAGGAGGCTGGTAAAATCTGTCCTTTGCAGAGGGAGCTCCAATTCATTGGACATACTGCAGATTTCAACTGGGGAGCTAGCAAGCCATCCAACAGTGGTTTATCACTGCTCTAGAAATTACAGTCTACATGCCATAAAAGTGGCTAAGAAAAAGCTATTTTGTTTCTGAAAACATTTTTATGTCATCCTATGTTTTTGTTATATAAATTAACTTTTTTCTACCAGGAAGCCCAGTTTGAGGTTTCATTTATTGAAGGTTAGTAATATTTTAATACTTAAAATAGAAAAATGGAAATGAGCTACCAGAAAAAATTTTCCAGTCTGTGTGTGGTACTGGAGAGTTAACCTGGGGCCTTCACACTAAGCTATAACACTAGTCGCTTTTTAATTTTTACTTTGGGATAGGGTCCTCTGAAGTCACTGAATTGCCCACTCTAGGCTGAACTTCTGATCATCCTGCTTTAGTCTCCCAGAATGCAGTGATTACAGGAGGTGCCACCTCCCAAGTTCTTACATATTCTTAATACTAATGTTCAAGAAACTGGTAGAAGAATGAAATCATAGAATGACTTAAAATTTGGGTAATCTCATTTTTCATGGAAATCTGAAAAGTATAGTACATTTATTTTACAGAGAAACAAAACAAAAATAATAAAAGTTTCAAAACAGGTTAGTAGGAGAATTACAACAACACACTGTGTATTGTCTTCGTAATAGTTATTCAGAATATAAGATATAGGCATATCTTGTCTAAACAATATTAGCACAAACTTGCCTTTTCAATGAACTAAGAGAAACTAGCTGTATAACTATCTTAATATCTTGTGTATAAATGTATTTTTTTTCTTTTTTCCCTTTCTTCCTTTTCCCTATCAGTTTTTCTTTTCTTTTAAACAGTTTCATCATAATTCACAGTATCTATTGTACATTTTGGATCTTAATTACTTGTTCAGTTCTCACACTAGTGAAAAAAAGTATAATACATTCAAATCATAAATAACATTCCAGTATTTTCATTAAAAAGGATAACCACATATGTTGATGAGTTTCTATTTTTAAAAGCAAATATTTGACAATATTGTACTAAAAAACAAACTTTATCACAAACTGTCCCATGTATGCTCAAATATAAGGCAAAAATTCAAAGTTGCATATGAAAAGTGTGAGCGTAACTTTCATGTAGAATGGAAAAAAATCCATTTCTAATTTAATACTTCTAGGTATACAATTATGTATAATCAAGTTAATTATGTATGTAGGTAGGTATAATTAAAGTAAAATTGAGTATTAGAAATGTTAGCCATTTCATGACTACCCCAAAAGCTTATACGTTAAATTGGCTGAGAACCTTTTTTTTTTTTTTTTTTTTTTTTTGCGGCACCGGGGATTGAACTTACGACCTTGTGCCTGCCGGGCAGGCGCTTAGACCGCTGAGCTAGATCCCCAGCCCTGGTATTTTTGAGACAGGGTCTCACTATGCCGTTCAGGCTGGCCTTGAGCTCACTTTGTAGCCCAGGCTGGTCTCGAACTCACAACGATCCGCCTGTCTCAGCCTACGGAGTGCTGGGATTACAGGCATGAGCCACCACGCCCGGCTGAGAAACTTTTTTTTTTGAGATGTGATCTCTATGTTGCTCAGGTTGGTCTTGAACTTCTGGCCTCAACTGATTGACTCATGTCAGCATCCCAAGTAGTGGGACTACAGATATTATGTCACCATGCTCAGCTAAGAAATGTACTTCAAATCTTCTCATGAGTAAAATGAAGAACTGTTTATCTTAAAGTATACACAGTATATGTGATTTAAATTTTCTCCATAGAAGAAACTAAGTTATTTGCTACTAACACACCTCTTGAACTGCTACTAATAGTGTTTTCTTTCCTCATTTGTCCGTAAGATAGGTTCAAAACAATCACTGTACTAATTTCTTCCAGTAAAGAGTTCTTCCAAAAATAATTTTCATCGAATAAATTTTAAGAAACTGTTTAACACATATGCAGCTGTTACTTCCAAATTATGTTAATTACTTGAAACAGTTACTTTCAACTGTCACATGTAGGTGTTAAAAATAGTTTCAGTTAAGTTCTAAGTTATGCAAATTATTCCATAAAAATTAGATTGCATTTCTGGAGAAATGCCATCAGGCAGGAACTGAGAAGAAAAAAACTTTAGGAACTAAAATGAACAATTACTTTGAAATGTCCCTCTTACCAGAGCCAATAAATAAAATATAGACATGGTTTAATAATAAAACTCAGACTTATGCCCAATGGTATCCAAATAACTAAAGAAAGTTTAGAAACCAATGTCTAACAGAGCTTTCTGTAACCACAAATATTTTATCTCTTCCATCAGAAGTGGTAGGTATAACCACATATACAGCTAATGAGTATTTGAAATGGCTAGTATCACTGAAAGAGGGAACTGTTTTTAAATTTAATTTTAATTTAGGCATGCTAGTGGCTACTACCATTTGGACAGTACAGCTGTAGAATACCTATGATTCACATTAGTTTACTAAATATGGAAGGGCTCCTGGAAACTGAGAGCTTAATAATTTTATCTTAGGGCAAGTTTGAGGTCAAATATTTAAAAATAAATGAAGACCTTAATCCTAATCCTTATAATCAAATTAAATAGAAAAATATTTTATTTTAAATAAATACTACCATCAAAAGAACTTGTATGCCATAATACACGAACTCTACTTCAGCGCTGTTTTCTAATCACAGCAGACATTAATGACAGACACACAACACATAAGACACAGACAAAACAAGGGCTTGTATCACAGATTAGTTATATGCAGTAAGTATAAAAATAAGTGGCTCTGGGGAGGACAGAGAGATACACTAGTTACTGTCATAATTCTACTTAGGGAGGCTTATTAAAGTAAGGAGGGATAAAGAAAAGGCCATTTTAAATGTAGAACAATGTATGTGTGTAAACATGTACACACAAACATACAGTCTTACACACTCCTGACGGAATGAGTCCCCATATAATCCATAACCCAGTCTTAATAGTTATTAACAAATAACCAAACTCCTTTCATATATATCCCTACCCACTTACTTACCTTTACCAGGTATTATGCTGAAGTAAATATCATAGAGTATATCATATATGGAGATTTAAAAAAATACCTCTCAAAAGAAAAGGAATAAAGGTGCTTAATTTATCAGAGGGACAAGGTATTCTAGAAAAAAAGAACTAATGTGTTGGGATTATAGTGAACAAAATGGGAAACAAGCCTAAGAAGACAGCAGGAGAAGAGACCAGGGAATAGGTGCTGCAGAAGAGAGAGACCTCTACAGTACAAGCATGTAGCTTTGCTTTAGTGTAAAGCATAAGGAACTAGTTAGTATAGGTTTCAGAGGGGAAAGAGCTAATTAAAGGAAATAAAGTTGACTTTTGTGATACCATGGAAACCTGACTTCAGAAGTACTGAGGATAAAAGCAGAAAGGAGATTACTGTAGCACTGCAGCAGTCTACTTGTTTAAACAAACATCTTTCCCACATGCTAAAAAGGGAATACTCCACCCATTTCAGGAAAGGCTTCCCTGGTGAATACTTAACCATGGTTTACTTGGTTTTTCTTAATACTGAATTTTTCTTTGGGTCTCATACATAGAACTAATAGTTACAGAATTTTTTTTCTTTCTTGTGAAATAAATTGCTAAGAAAATCAACACGATGACAATAATACTGCATTTTATAATTTGCTTAAATTTTAAGTTATTACTAATATAATTTTAAAACGAGCAATTAATGTGTCAAATATAAAAGATCCCCAAGTTAAAATAATGACTTAAGCTTAAGAAATTGATTTTTGTCTTTGCGGAAATGGGGGAGGTGGGAGAATGACATGGAAAGAGCTGAGTAAGGACAAAGACGTAAGAAAATAATTAATTTTAGAAAGACTTTTCGAAACCAGAGGGAAAAAAATTTTTTTAAAACTATGAAACCCCAGCTTACTTTTTTGGTTTTCTGGAAGTAGAGTTCAGGGAAAGCATGAAACCAGTAAGCCAACTGTGAGATGTAGAAAAACTTCATTTGAAATCTGTACAAGAAAGCAAAAAAATATCTTTTAAAGCATAATATTTTTAAAAATAAGGTAAACAAATATGGAAATCGGGAAACTCTAAACAGCTACCTTTGAGTTATCATTCTGTACAATACTCTGTGTATCTGGCAATTCTTCAGTGGCCATTTCTCCCTATTTTCCCAGGACACTCCCCAGGTCAGTCAGTTCCTCAGCAGTAACAGCAAAGACAGCTGCAGAAGGCTCTTGGCATGTTAGATGTGGGGAGCCAGAACTCCCTTTTTGTTAATTAATATTGATTTAGTAGGTCCTGTTAGCTACTGTAACAAGGAACATGATCAACCCACCTATTATAAGGTTCATCAAAAGGGGAAACAAGGCCGGGCGTGGTGGCTCATGCCTGTAATCCCAGCACTCGGGAGGCTGAGACAGGAGGATCGTTGTGAGTTTGAGACCAGCCTGGGCTACAGAGTGAGCTCAAGGCCAGCCTGAACGGCATAGTGAGATCCTGTCTCAAAAACACCAGGGCTGGGGATCTAGCTCAGCGGCCTAAGTGCCTGCCTGGCAAGCGTGAGTTCGAGTTCAATTCCCAGTGCTGCCCAAAAAAAACAAAAACAAAGGGGGAAACAAGGCCAAAAGACTGACATGAAAGTGAAGGAACCTAGATTAACAATTGCCCGAAAATGTGATAATTTCAATTTCATTTTCCCCTTAGGAAAATACAGTAATTCTACCTAACTGGAACATGAAAAGGCACTTAAATAGAGGCAGAGCCAGAATTAAAGAGAGGAATAAGATACATGATGGTTCCCTAGGAGATACATCTTACATTCGTCTAGAATCAAGTCTCCCTTTACATTATAGTTCTCTAGTCTTCCTGATGCCTCTTTATTCTCCCTTCCCCTGTCCTCCTGAAGTCTAAAACAAAATTTACAAAGCCAATGTGAAATAATTTTGGGAGTGGAAGTTACAGTCCCACATCAGTATGATGTTTGTAGCCCCATTCTGTAAAAGATCACTGAATTAATGTAACATTTTTAAAATCAGAGAGTGACTCAGTGTGGATATTACTGCTAGACTTAAAGATATATGTGGCCATATTATTCCCTTTTTTCCTTCATACCTTTTCTAAGTTCTCACATCACAATGTATTTAGTGAGTACTGTCTTGATGACAAGCACCTTACAAGCAATACAGCAAAGGTTATATAATGAAAATAGTAAGAGATAGTCCATACCACTATCCAGGCACATATAGTCTTGGTGGGTGTGGACACAATATAAAGACTTACATAAAACATGACTGACTACATAACCATCAAGACAATATACAGACACTACAGAAAACAAAAACCAAAGTGACAATTTTGGGTATAAAAAAGACTGACAGGCTAGTGTAGCAAGAAAAACTGACAAGAGTAATTGTATTGGGGGAAGCTTGAAAAAATGAGTAAGCTCAGTATCTTTGTAACCACTGAGCTCCTGGAAGCACTGTGTAGAAAAACTTGGGGATTAACAGATTTAAAAAAATCATAATCCCTGAGTTTATAGAAGGGAATAAAAATGAGAAAAGACTGGGAGTGGAAGGGAGCAAAAGTATGGAGATGGACCCATAAAGAGAAGAAAGGTAGAGCATACCAAAATTAAGATTACTGTTAGAAGCAGTTGTTTTAGCCCAACAAAACTGCTGAAAAGATATACAAAGCACACAGCAATGTTTATCTTGTAGCAGTGGGACTGCAAAGACATAACACTTGCACCTATTTGATACACTGTTTACCCTCCTAAGAAGGATAATAAGAATGAGTTCTGCTTACTTGTAACAGGACCATGGTCATATTAAGAAAGGCTGGTTAAAAATGACTTACGTCATGAGGTTATGGGGATAAGCCCTCCACAAGATCGTTGGGTCTGAGATGTAGTTTTCCTAAGAAAGAAGATACGATTATTAGCCTATGAGTATCTTACAAAGACTTACAGTTCCCCACAGCAGATTCCAAACAGCTCACTTAAGCATTTTTATTTTCAATACAATTTGAATTGCTTATTTCAGCAAAGTGAAAATCAATGTGAAAAATACAAAGTCAAGTAAGACCTAGCTTCTGACTTTCAATTATTTTCCAATCCAGTACAGTAATAATGACATGTACACAAACATAAGCAATCAATAGTAATAGTATGTAACAGAAGCAACAGCTATGAGATGTCTGAATTTTTCTCTAGAGTAGTAAGAGAAGGGTTTCAAGAAAAAATAAAGCTCCTAACAGGAGATAGAGGATCACACTACTGCTAAAATTTTATGGGATTATGATCATAAAATACTACCCAAAGTTGTGTTTGGTAACTAATTATGTTCAGTGAAAATCATTATGTAAAAAAAATAAAAACCCTGTGACTTATCTTCAACAAGAATATTTTCCCAATTTTTTTTTCATTTTTATTAGTATATTACTGTGATACACAGTAAATACATTCATTGTGGGGGAACTGGTACATATTCACATAGCATATTGATTCTTTTTACTCCCCCTTCCCTTCCCTTCCATCTTCCCTATCCACTTCCTATTCTTTCAAAGAACAAACTCTTTGATTAATTTATCCTTTGTATTGTTCACTGTCTCAATTCCATTAATTTCTCCTCTAGTCTTTACGATTTCTTTCCTTCTATTTATATTGTTCTTTTCAGGTCCTTGAGATGTATCATTAGGACATTTATTTGCGATCATTCTATTCTTTTTACGTGTGCATTACAACCATAACCTTCCCTCTCACAAATGCTTTCACTGTGTCCCATAGGTTTTGGTATGCTTCTATTGTCATTTGATTCTAAAAACTACTTCTTTCCTGTTTTCTTCTGTCATCTACCAATAATTCAATAACATAGTATTTAAACTCCATGTGATTGTATAATTTCTGTGGTTATTTTTGCTGCTGATTTCTAGCTTCATTCCAGTATGATCCAACAGAATGCAGTGTGTTACAGTATTTCAATTCTTTGGTATTTACTCAAGCATGCTTTATGACCCAAGAATGGTCTATCTTGGAAAAATTTCATGTGCTGTTGAGAAAAAACGTGTATTCTATAGTTGTTGGATGAAACACTGTAGATAGCTGTTAAATCCATTTGTTCAACGGAGTGGTTTAACTGATGTTTCTCTGTGGATTTTTGTCTGGTTGACCTAGTTGTGAGAATGCAGTACTGAAATCCCCCACTGTGACCATACCGGTGTCTATCTATCAGTTTGAATGGCACAGTTTTCCATACTTTTACTTTCAGTCTGTTTCCTTCCTTTTGGAAGAGGTTTGTCTCTGGTGGGCAAATTTATTGCATTTTCATTTTTTTTCCACTCTGCCACTCTGTGTCTTTTGTTTGGAGAGGTGAGACCATTAACACTAAGGAGTTTATTGACTTGTTATAGCATCATCTTTCTAGTGCGGAGACCTTGTATTTTTCTTTTATTTAAATACTCTCCAAGTTAGATTATACTTTTCTTTGGGCTCTTTGTTGCTCATGGCCTCCCTCTATCAAGGATTCCATTTCTTCTCCATCAATTTTGAAGGCTAATTTTGCAGGATATAAAAGTCTGCATTGACAACTGTTCTTTTAGGGCTTGAAAAACTTCACTTCAGATTCCTTGGCCTTTTAAAGATTTGTGCAGAGAAATCTCAATCATCCTGATGGGCTTGCCTTTATAGCTTACTTGTTTTTCTCTAGTAGGTTTTAGTACTCTTTCCTTTTGCTGAATTTCTGGACTTTTCATTATGATGTGTCATGGAGAGTTTCTTTTTTTTTTTTTTTTTCCAGCACCAGGGATTGAATTCACAACCTTGCACTTGCCAGGCAGGCACTTAGGCTGCTAAGCTAGATTCCCAGCCTGAGAGTTTCTTTTCTGGTCATTGCTATTTAAGATCCTATATGCCTCTTGAATACTGAATTCTTCCCCAAGATTTGGAAAATTTTCCGCTATGATTTCAGTGAATAAATTTTTTATACCTTTGAGTCATCTTCTAGTTTTTCCTTTATTCCTATAATCATCTAGCATCTGTTGGATCCAGTTTACATGGTGTCTTGCTGTTTGTAGGGTGTCAATGAGTTTATCATCTACTACATCCACCTTGTCTTCTATTTCTAACACTCTGTCCTCACACTGCTCAAGTCTGCCACACAAGCTATCCATTAAATTTTTTATATTATTAATCTCTGCTTTCTTTTCATACTAATTCTTTTCTAAAGTGCATATTCATGTTTTATACTGTATTGGTTAACTCAATTACTTTGATTTTTCTTTAAACCTGTGAAACATTTTGGTAAAAATACTTTCTCTGTTTAGTTAAATCCCCTTGGAACATCTTATGCATTTGCTTATGTTCCTTCTTTTATTTCTTCAAATATTTTGACCATGTGGATTTTTAGTTCTTTCCTTACAGCTTCCTCTACTTTAGTGTCCATGAGATCAGCTTTTGGGGAATTAGGGGTTTTTGGGGACATTTTGTTGCCTTGATTTCTCATGTTTCTATTGATTTGTTTGTGGGTTAAAGATTAGAGAAACTGTCACTACTGTGGATATGCTAAGTTTGGTCTCCCTGTGATAGATCCTTGGGTTTGGTTATGTCTTGAGGTTTATACTCCTCTTCAACCTACTTAAGCATATTTGCATGTCTTCTTAGTGTCCAACCTTCTGGGTTGCTTGACATCCAGTAACAGTTGGGTTTGCAAAGACAGAACCTCTTCCCCTGGGAGGTAAGCTTGGCAATTCAGCACATTTTCCCACATTGTTTGCCGTTTTCTCACAGAATTCTCTTTTATGTTTTTAAAACAACTTGTAAGAGACACTCGGGAGGCTGAGGGAGGAGGATCACTGCAAGTTCGAGACCAGCCTGGGCTACAAAGCGAGCCCAAGGTCAGCCTGAACTCCACAGCAAGACCCTGTCTCAAAAAAAAAAAAAAAGCAATTTATGAGAGATTCTCATGCTATATTCTGCAAGTTAGGCTTGAACTCTCCATCGTTCTGCCTTAGCTTTGTATCTGGGATTACTAAAGGTATGTCCCCCTGCACCACCATTACAAAATAGAGTTTAGACTTTACATATATAGATACATGTAAAATTTACATGTATCTATAAAGTATTATTAAAATAATCAAGCAAAATGCAGTGAGCACTCAACTGAAAAGCTGAATTGTAATCTATCTCCAGCACTAGAAGTTATACCCTAGAAAATTCACTCTGTCAGTTGTATACCACTAACATGGTCTAAAAAAATTATGCGTTCAACTATTTTAAAAGTATATGAACTATGGGGCACATTATAAATCTGAGGGGTTGTTATTACAAATACTAAAGTTGATACTGCCCTCCCTCTCATTTGTGATACAACTAGAAGTTTTGATTCCATTACCCACAAAATTATTTATTTTATGTTGTTTGGAAAACAACTGGACTATTCTTAAAAGAGACAACTAAAATTTTTACAGTGTAACCTGATAATAGCATCACCAACATGTGTTTTGCTAATACAGAGATACCTGAAAATGATAAGATATAATATCTGTAGTGACCAAAAATATGTAAGGCTTTCTGAAACAGTTAAGAACAGCTTAGACTGTTTGCTCTTAAAAACTGAAAGGAAATTTATCACTGAAAATCTTAAATTTATACTACTCCTTTAGCAGAGTTCCTAATTTTAGATATGAAAGGAGAACAATACTAAAACCGACATACTTACAGAGATTAGAATGAATGTACCCCAAACACAAGCAAAAAGGTAGAATGCACTAAGTTGACCAGATTCATTAAACTTGCTGTGTTTTGTTTTGGAGAAGTGCATTCGCCTGTTAATTTTCTAAAAATAGAAACATCTATTAGTAACAAAGAATAAATTATAAAATACACTTAATAAATGACTGTAATAGAATGGAGAATTAGTGCTTCACAACGTATAGATTTCGAAGAGTGCATACTTACATCCAACACATACTCTTGAATTATGGCATGAATAATTATCGCCACCAGCATGTAGAAGAAAACTGTAGCCAAATCTTTGATACCATAGTAATAAAGGGATGCTGATTCTGTAGCTTGTTCTTCTGAAGGCCAAAAAGAACACACGCACACACACAGAAATACACATAAGATTATAAAAACATCACTAATACAACACAGTTATGGAAACAAACAAAAGAACGCTAACCTAGTTAGTAACGCTAACTTTTACAGAAAAATCATAGGTAATTTGCTCTTTGATATTTAAGTCGTAGAGGGCAATGAAAACTGAAAGGAGACTATTTCAAAACCTGAAGCTTCAGAAATTACTAACAAAGACTTGCCACATATTAGCAACAGCTATCAAAGACCAATAAACAAAGGAGGGAAGGCTGCACTCAATAAATTGAAATTGTCCCAGGGGAATATTTCACGTTCATAAAGTTATACTTGGCCTATTTGGCTTTTTTCAAAGAACTTTCAAAACTTTCCATCTCTCCTTCAAACTGGACACTACGATAAAACAGAGAAACTGATCTAACCTTTAATTTAGTTTTGGTTTATAAATAGAGACAGAAAGGCCTGGGAATCTAGCTCAGTGGCCTAAGCGCCTGCCTGGCAAGTGCGAGGTCGGGAGCTCAATCCCCGGTGCTACAAAAATAAATAAATAAACAGAGACAGAAGCAACAACTACTTAAAATTTTTATTATTATTTATTATTTTTTTTGGGTACTAGAGATCAAACCCAGGGGCACTCTACAACTGAGCTGCATTCCCAGTGCTTATCTATTGTTTGCTAAATTCTCAATTGAACTTAAAATCCTACTTCAGCTTCCCAAAGTATAGGAATTACAGACATGTGCCATTGGGTTTCGATTAAATTTTTTTTGGGGGGGGGGACCAGGAATCAAACTCAGGACCTTGTGCTTACCAGGCAGGCACTATGCCTCTGAGTCACATCCCTGGCCCCGGATTAAATTGTTTTTAAGTGTTTGCTATTGCTTTAATTTTTCAAAATAAATCTTAAATACTTGTGAATTGCTTACACTTGTTCTCAAGCTTAATGTTTATGGGAACTATTAGGTAAGCTTTATATTCTTCTCTGGCATATTCCAATTTCTAAATACTGTAGTTTTGAGTAACCTAATACATAAGTTACTAAATCATATACCTAAAAAACTGTATGTAAAAGCCAGGCGTGGTGGCTGACGCCTGTAATCCCAGCACTCGGGAGACTAAGACAGGAGGATCGTTGTCAGTTCGAGACCAGTCTGGGCTACAAAGTGAGCTCAAGGCCAGCCTGAAGGGCATAGTGAGACCCTGTCTCAAAAAGACAAGGGCCCGGGATCTAGCTTAGTGGCCTAAGCGCCTGCCTGGCAAGCGCGAGGTCATGAGTTCAATCCCTGGTGCCATAAAAACAAAAAACAAAACAAAACTATATATATATATATATATATATATATATATATATATAGTTTTGGTTACTTTTTTCTCATTGCTGGGACAAAATACCTGACGCCCAAAGTGAAGAAAGGAGAGGTTTATTTCTTACAGTTTTGGGGCTTTTAGTCCATGCTTAGCTGGATCCAAGGCAGGGTGGCCTGGGCTGAGGTGCTGCCATTCACGGCGGCTGCCAGTGGCAAAAGCAAACCGCGCCAAAAGGGGAAAAATGCCCCCCATTCCCACCTTACATCGTATGTCGGCTCCACCCCTGGGCAGTGCAGGACTCACACTGCCAATCCCAGCACTAGACAATGAATCAATCACAAATGCTAGATTCAGTCCGCTTCCATCACTACATAAGGCTTGTGGGGGCCATCTATACACAAACCGTAATATCTATCTATCTATCTATCTATCTATCTATCTATCTATCTATCTCAGAGAACAAAAACCCACTCAATATTGTGTATCTGATTTTACATTCTAAATAGACCTCGGGACTGGTTTATTGCCTGAATAGGTCCCTATTTTATTAATCAAATATCCCATTCCTCACTTATGCTTCTTAATTTTATAGTACTGTACCTAACCACAATCGATTTCCCATAACAACTTGATTTTCACATAGCACAATTTAGAAATAAAAATTGAGTAAAAACCAGAAATGTAGTTTATAATTTCTAGAGTATACTGACATTCTCTCAAACCAATGTAATTGATAAAGGCAGAACACAACAAAAAAATGAAAGTAAGCTTACAAGGACTGTTACTCAAGGTACGAATGTAATAAAAACTGAGCCTGAACACTGCCTGTGAAGCCTTGAATGAACAACGACACTGAACACATTTAAAATATCTTAAGTTTTAGAATTTTCTTATGAAAATACAGGAAGGCAGAGAAGGCAATTAAAAACTTCTTTGATAAAATTTTAAGCCCACTCACAAAAACATATAGTCAAACAAAAACACCAGAATTTGATGTACAAAATCAAAATAACGTTCAGTCTAATCACAGATGAGATTAATGCAGAATGTAGTTTTAATGAATATTTCCAACTTTGTTCAACTGAACTTCTAATTAAAGAGAAAATTCTTAATGAAAATTACTTACCTGAGGCAGGGAGGGTAACATTGTATTGAAGAGTAACAAAAATGATAGAAATTTTTGCTGTTATCTAGAAAGAAAGAAGAAAAAACGATGGAGTCAATTTCTGACTCTCCTTAAAGAAGCAGACCCGGGAGAAACCAATTCTGTCCCCCAAGTCTAAGAACCAAGGATGGCCTAGCTCCTGGTCACTCTGACAGGCACAGTGGGAATTCCTGGTCACCAGAGTTGAGCTGGGGAGTTACAGTAATTCACTCGAGTATTCTTCTGCAATTTAGAAAAGATTATGTAACTCATCCCTAAGACTTAAAAAATAATGATTATCTACTCTAGAGCTATACAATGAAAATAAAAATCCTATCAAGAAAAATTTTAGGTGTCATTAAAAAAACAGGAAGTACAGTTAGCATGAGAAAAACAGATCAAATGCAGGGCCCATGTGTTAATCTTCCAAACCCTTTGCATAGTTTAGTAATCAATAAATGTTTCATTGATTTGACTATTGGCAAAAGCAGTCAGAATAAAAAAATTAAATGCTTACTGAACAAGAAAGGCTAAGGCAATGATGAATGAAGTAATACCTGGTGACAAGAAGTTCAACTGTCTCTGGAAGACAGTTAAGCAGATTGTTATAATACGGTAAAATCAGTGTCAATACCATTTACTGTAAGTATTTAGGATAAACAATGAAATTCATCCCCCCCTCCACCTTGGGTAGGGAACAAGCCGATCCTAGAAAAGCTTCTGAAATGACATGGTGTTGGAACTGTGCCCTGTGGAAAATACGTATTGCCTAGGCTCAAAAGGTAAGTGAGGAGGGCAGTAGAGATAGAAGTAAGATACAGCTGCAGTAAACACAAGGCCAGGCATAACATCAGGGAGGGCTGTAGAAAAGCCTAGAAACACTGAGTGCTAATGTGACTACTCAACAGCACCTTGTTTTCTGAATTAAGTAGTTTAGATTTTACTTTAGCATGACTGCAGGACTTTTGAGATGTTTATGCCTTTTGAAAAGATTGCTAGTTATAGCCTACATGATTTCCATCTTGAAACCAAAATGATCTAATTGTGTTACTTCATCCCCCACCCTATCTGATTAAAATCTGTCACTAGATGCCTATCTTTCTAGGATCATGTGACCTATAAAACTCCGTGGCCTGACTCCACTTTTATACCTCCATAGCCTTATCTCTGACTACCTCCTCCCTGCACCCCTTGCAGCTCCTCCTACCACAGAGTCCTTGTACTGTTGGAAAACCTCTCTCCTTAGATCTCAGTTCAATCACATGAAGGAAGCCTTCCCTGTCTTCATCAGGGCATTCCTTCTACATCAGGGCATTTCCTTTGTCTGATTATTTCAGAGAACTGTACTCCTTTCCTTCAAAACACATACTCTGCTATGATCCTATTAATTTGTTTCACCCATTACAAAGTAAACTCCAGAAGTGCTGGGAATATGCTTGTTCCTGCTTGCCCCTTATGTACAGTGCTAGTGGGTCTGGTACACATGGCACAACTGCTAAATAAAAATAGCAGATAAAATACCAATTAGGGTAAGCATGCAAACCAAAGATAAGGAATCCGCAAGAGACCAGGTAAAAGATAATTAAGGCTCAAACAAATGTAGTGGTAGTGGGATAGAAAAAGCACTTTGGAAGCATTACAAAGCTTGTTAAGCAAGAAAAAGAGTAAAAGATTATTGACTGATGGTCACAGCAACAAGTGAAAAGTAATTATTATTATTAAAAAACGTGGAATAGAAGAACAGCAAGTTTTGAGCAAAAGAGAAGAAACTGAGTTTTGGACAAACTGATATTCCTGAGACAAATAGATGGAAAGAGCAGCAGGCAGCTAAAACCTGAGTCTAGAACGCAGCAGAGAAACTAGCTTAAACATTTGGGAATTCTATTTAGAGACAAATGTTAAGGCTGTAAAAGTATAAACATCATATTTGGAAAGTGTATTTGTAAAGAAGTAGGCTACCAGACCTGTGAAGAGGACAGAGGAAAAGCCAAACACTAATATCCTACTATGGTTTGGGTAAGTGTTCCCTAAAGGCCCACGTCCTAAAGGCTTGGTTCCCAACTGGCTGCACTACAGGGAGGTCTTCTGGTTACCGGGGCTGTGGCCTCTAAAGGGATGCTGAAAATCTGATCTTTCTCTCACTTCCTTGCCATAAACTGAATAATTTCTGATCCACCACATACTCTATATCATCACGTGCTGCTTTGTTATCTTAGGTATTCATTAGAGTAACACAAAGCTGACTAATATAGTTTCCCAAACTAAGAAATGGTCAAAAAGGTAAAAAGGGAATGAAGACAGGATGGCATCCCAGAAGCCAAGTAGGAAACATTTTAGAGAGGTGCAGGTTAACAAAGTCAGAGTTTCAAAACAGATGTGTGAAGAGAGCGCAACAGACTGGATTACTTAAGTCACCAGTACTCATGGCTTGAGTGATTTCAACAATGTACTGAGAGAAGCAAGCAGACTGCAGTTGACTGAAGAACATATGATAGACAAAACAGCACCTGGTAGATGGCTCGGTCAAGATTTATGTTGTTTTTAGGTTGAGAGAGGCAGAGATTGTGTATACGCAACACCGAAGGTGCTGGGGAAAAGGAAGAAATGAAACACACAGGACATGGGGATAATGACTGGAAAGCTGGGCAGAGAAGAAACTGGAAGGATGCAGTCCTCTGGGATGTTTCCTCTCAGACTGGGAAGAAGTTAACATAGGTTGTGTCTCCCTTATCTCAAATGCTTGACATCGGAAATACTTTGTATTGCAAAGTCTTTATGATTTTTATTTTATTTTTTGGTACTGTGAATTGAACTTAGGATCTTGTGCTTGCCAGACAGGTGCTTTGCCACTGAGCATATATCCCAGGCCCATTTGGGGGGGAGGGGACCAGGAATCGAACTCATGACCTCGCACTTGCCAGGCAGGTGCTGCACTGCTGAGTTAATATTCCTGGCCCAGTTTTTATGATTTTTGGAATACCCACATATACGTAATGAGATTTCTTGGGGATGGGACTCAGCTCTAAACATAAAAATCATTTGTTTCATATATAGCTTATACACATAGCCTGAAGATAAATATTTTTAATCTGTGTTTTTACTACAATCTTTCACATGAGGTATGTGTGGAATTTTCTACCTGTGGCATTACATCAGTGCTCAAAAAGTTCTGGATTCTGAGTAATTTGGAGTTTGGCATTAGAAATGCTCAATCTGTAGGTGAAGAGGCAGATATGAGAGATAAATTTGAAAGGCGGGAAACCAAAGAAATCTACATCTGATGAACTCATTTTCCCTGTGTATGTGTGTGTGTGTATATGTGTGTGCCACAAGTTAAGCACAATTAGGACTGAATGAGGACTATTATATAATTCCTCTATGGAAAGGAGATGGCTAGGAAAACTATAAACATTAGCGGACATTATTAATTCCTGAGCCTAGAAACCTGATTTGTAATATTGTCCATCAGCATGAATTCACGGCTTCTTCTGGTAACCCTTATTTGAGAGGCACAGAAAGGCAGAAACAGTAATCCTCCCCTTATCCATAATTTCACCTCCTGTGGTTTCAGTAACTTGGCCAACAGCAGTTTAAAAACATTAAATGGAAAATTCAACAATAAACATAAATTTTAAATTATATGCTCTTCTCAGTAGCTTGATGAAATTTTGTCCTGTCTGTCAAACCCTGGATTTAAAGAACCTCTGTCCAGTGTATCCATGCTGTATTTGCTGTGGGCCCATTAGTAACTGTTCTGGTTATCAGATCAACTGTGGAGCCAGAGCTTGTGCTCAAGTAACCCTTACACGATCATTCACCTTGCTTCATCTCATGCATTATTGCATACTGTCAGAAGAAGGGAGAGTATAGTATAACAAGTATATTCTAAGAGACAGCCCATGTTCATATTACTTTTATTAGTTATTAGTACATTGTTATCATTGTTACAGCATACTGTTATTAGTCATTATTGTCCATCTCTGATTGTGCCTAACTTATTAAACTTTATCAAAGGTATGGCTGTATCAAAAGTAAGAAAACACAGAATATAAAGAAGTGGTATTTGTGGTTTCAGGTATTCACTGGGGGTTTTGGAGCATATTGCCATGGATTAAATGGAGATACTACAGCAAAGTCAAGTCTACGGAAAAAGAACAAGGCAATGAGGGGGCTAACACACTGGAGGAAAGGAAAGGGGCCAAGGTACCATAAAATCTTGTAGTTAGAGAACTGGCATGAGTAGCAGGAGTGAGGAGGTGAATAACAAC
This sequence comes from Cuniculus paca, assembly GCA_004365215.1. Classification (NCBI taxonomy): domain Eukaryota; kingdom Metazoa; phylum Chordata; class Mammalia; order Rodentia; family Cuniculidae; genus Cuniculus; species Cuniculus paca. The sequence goes on along the minus strand of RJWT010010920.1, from coordinate 3,852 downwards.
GTTAGGTTGTAGCTGATGTCTGCTAACCTAGAGTTCAGAATCTAGAAATAAATCTGGCCTACATGATTTAAAAATGGTCAAGATATAACCTCTAATGTGAAGGGTAGCTATGATGATAACTTGAACAGAAAAGCTACTGTATTAAAATCTAGGCGATTCACAAGGATTCATTTACAAGACAATGACAGCCTAAGTTTCTAGGGTAATCACACAACTTTTATGTGATTATTTTTAACAAACTGACTGATTAGTGGATTTCATTCAGTTTTAGATCTTTGTTTAGACTTAGTATGAACACATACTCCCCCTCCCATCCTTGTTTCTAGTCTGTAATATGAGGTCACCATTACAACAAACTAAGAAAACTGTTAGACTCCTTTACAAACAAATGAAAATTCTTCACAGAGAAATTTAGTATCAAATTCTAAAAGCAACAAAAGTTAGATTATCCTTTCTATGCTAAGATTCCAAATGAAATTAAAGGTGGCCTCTAGTTAAACATGTAGTAGTAAGCAGAATGAGAGGAGGAAAAACACAAAGTACACATCCCTAAAAAAAGTGTAGAAAAATTAAACCAAAAATCATACTGCTAGCCATTTTCAGGCTTCTTAATCTTCATTCATACCTCACCATTACTGCTTTAAACCAATATTGCAATTAGTTGATAGTAAGATAAATTTACTTGAACTATAAATATGCTACAGATACACTGTACTAAAAAATTAAAAGTTTGTAACAGTTTTGGACATACCATAGCTCTCCATTTATAAGAAAAAATGAGATTTAATCAGATCCATCTTTAGAAGGTTATCTCAAACTAATGAATTATCCAGCTCTACATTTTAAACAAAGTTGTAAACACTATATTTCTTTAATGGAGTGGTTTTCTGTTGGGGCTTGGTATCTTTTATTGTTATTGTATTTAAAGGTTAACAATTTTACACGTGTTAAGAGGACTGAATTCTTGAAAGATAAAGCCAATTCCTAAATACCAAATTCCACTTCTCCACCGGCTTACACAAAATGAAGTTCTTAAAAAAAAAGGCAAGCAAATGTTGGCATGAAGGCAAACCATGCTTAAAAAATAAAACAAACAATAAAAATGTTTCAAGATCAATGTAAATATCCCCCAACCTGTAAGGCACAAACAACTGATACATTTTGAACATCTATTTATAAAGTTACTGCTTTCTAAAAGGAAATAGTTCTCTTGTGAACCCTTAACTCTATACTCCTCTTCCATATTGCTTTCACAAAGCTTTTCAAGTATCCTCATATTTTTTGATCATTCGAATTTCCTTTTCAACTATGAAGCCATTAATTATGTTTATATGAACTGATAATGACTATAAAACTCTAGAATTTCAAAATTCATGAACAATTGTTGGTCACAGTTTCCAGAAATCAACCTATGACACTTCCTCCAAACAGATTACTTCTTTATCAATAATCTTTTCAGTATAATCTCTTCATATACTAACAACTAGTTCTTATCTCATAAAAATGCTGTCATCTATTTTCCAACTTTGATTATTTTCCAAGGAATACTACTAGCTACACTCCTGTAAGCCAAGCATTGAACTGGGCATTACACATATTAGTTAACCATAATTCTCTGAGTAACCCAATGAGTTTCATTTTACAGATAAAGAAACTTACATTCTGAGATACTCTAATTTGAACATAAATTCCTTTGCCTTCAGAATCTTTGCTTTCATAGCTACAGTGTATCTACAATGCTTCTTCATTTTGGATAGTAATACAGTATTTTATTTCTTTGCTGATTTCAGCGTAAATCCACTGATATTTCAATATACTTACATAAAATGCTGAACAGTTCTACAAAAAAATCAACGTCTGCTTTTTAGTACAAGTACTATAGTTCTAGAATTATGTTAAATTTGAGATCCAGTAGTATTTTAAAAGTCATATGGCAAAATTTACCTAGTCAATACTTACCCATATGGAGATAACTTGCTTTAAAATCCTAAAACTTTAACATATGGTAAGAAAAATGAATGACTTGTACAAAAGTCTGTGTTCCATTTTAACACTCTTTTTTGAAGTGACTTCTAAAACATCTATTTAGTAATTCTATTGTGCCTAGGTGATTAATACAAAGATGAAAATCCACTGCTAAAAAATCATTAGCATGAAAGACAAAGTATGAGTGGTGAACTTCCCTAGAAAACGTGGCTAAGAAAGTGAAACAGGTTACATTAAAGCAAAGTTATAGTATTTCTAAGTGTCAGATCTTCTAATTTATATTTTATTTCATTTAAAAGCATTGCAAATATGCTATCCAGCTCATGGTACTCCTAAATTGACCACGTGGAGATGGGTTATACAAAACTGTTGAATACAGTATACTGTATATATGAAAGCATTACTTTAAACATCAAAATACAAAGCATATATATAAAATTCAGCATTGTAAACATATACAGTATATTTTATGCATGCATGCTAAAACAAACACCCTACCACTGAGCTACATATCCAATCCTATCTTTTTAATAACACACATTCATACAAGATTTTCTGAACTACTGGATGCTTTCAAGCTATATTACCTAACCTCCCAACTGCCATGAGGCAGATGTTAAGCAGAAAAACTGAGTTTAAGACTTCAGTCACCTAGTAAGCTTATAATATGTTAGTTCACTACTTGCCCTTCAACTGTACCTGTTGCCTCCTTAGCAGTGGTTTCAAACATACATGACACTAATAGGAATAAAAATATTACCCATATATCTAGATGCAAAAATGCCCATTAAAAAAGAAAAAAGTAGAATATTAAATCACCTAAAAATAACATTTAAAAAACCCCAAATGGGTTCCATTTAAAACTTTGTTCATCTTTTGGTCACTAACAGTTTCTCACTCCATTAGTTTTTCTCAAGCATTCGTAATTTCACTTACATTTTTAAAGCACTCTTCTAGGCACTAGAAAGAGACTAGTAAAGTAGAAATAAAGAAAAAACATCTCTTCTCTTTACTGAAGCTACGAGTCAGGAAAGACGAGACAAAACAATAAATAATCAGTATATCTGATGAGAGACTGGGGTCAGAGAAAAGATTAAAAAGGGAAGAAAAGAAGTGGGCGTGTCTATTGAGGAACGAGGGAAAAGAACCGTAGGATGTTACACATTCACCTTGCAAAGTTTATTACCCACATTCAACAGCTGTTAAATAAGTCATCAAAACACTAGAGATGTGGGAAGAGAATTTACACACTCCTGACAATCTCATTCTCTCCCGCTTCAAGAAAGACTGACTCCTCTGCACAGCTCTTCAGAACCTCCATTTACGGATGAAACACTGTTTCTTCACCAAGGCGAAAAGGAAGAAAAGTTCAGTAACTGCCAAGGAGACGAGAATTAAAGCCTTCGCTGCGCGCGTGCCCAGCGGTCACCGCCCTCAAGCAGGCAGCGGACGCCCGGCTCCCGCGGTGCCTGGCGCGCCCCAATTCGGTCCGGAGGGGACCCCCGTTCCTAAGGACCTGCGGCCCGGGGCCCGCGCGGGCCGGACGCCCCCCCTCCCGCCGAGTCCGCCCCCCGCGCGGGGCCAGCCCGGCAGCTCAGGGCCGCCCCCGTCCGCCCGCCCCTCGCCGGCTGCCACGTAACCCTTCGCGGGAACCAGGAACTGCGCGGCGCGGCGCGGCGGCCGGCGGGAGGGGCGCGGGCCCGGGGAGGGGGCGGCGCGGCGGACCCACGCCCGTCGGGCTGCGGCCTGGCCCGGCCCGCGGGGCTCCGCAGCGAACGGCCTCGGGGGAGCGGCCGGCGCGGCGCGGCGCGGCGCGGGGCGGGGCAGGGCACGGCAGGCAGGCCGTCTCTCGGGGCCCGGCCGCAC
>RJWT010010919.1:0-23740 GCA_004365215.1 Cuniculus paca | reverse complement strand
TTAAATGATGAAATCTCAACTTGGAAAGAGGTGATTTTATATACAAATTTAGAAATGAACCATCATTTTCTTTTTTTCATTTCTCCAAAACCATTTGTGCAGACTGCTGGAGGACAGTGCCCTGTTGAATAGTGAAAGAGGCAGCAGTAGCCTAACACGGTGCCATTGATGTTCGTGCAGTATCACATGCTGTGCCGCATACCGTACAGTTTCATTTCATCCTCATAACAACACTTTTAGTAACTTCTCTTATTATTTTCAGTTCACGGCTCAGGAGATGGTGACCCATAGAAGTTCCAGTCCACAAATAGAGGAGCTGATGCCAGACCTAGGGACTCTGAAGCCCCCTACAATTCTCCATATGACTTCCTCTTCTTTGGCTACGTTCTGCTTCCTGACACATTAATAACACGCTATTTCCCAACACGACAGCTGAATCCTTAAGATTTTAAGGCTTTCAATCATCTAGGGTTTTTTTTTTTTTTTAATCCCTAACCAGCTCATGCTAAGTTTTCAGCATTCTGCACTAAATACTACCCTCAAGGGTTAAGGGACTCTGCCTTCCCTCAAAGCTTCAGGATCCTTTCACACACTATTTAGCTAAATTCTACTGTTCTTAAAGGCCCAGTTCAAATTCCACTTTTCTAAATCACTTTCCAGAACTCTCCAGGTCAGGGTAAGCAAACAGCACAGACACCTCTGCTGCATGCCACTGCAGAGCTGCTCTCAGAGCTACGGGGTAGAATGTGATGCCAGACGCTTTTCTCAGGAGCAGTCCAGAACCCTTCTCAGTTTCTCAAAGTTAACATCCACTCAGAAATCACTCAATTCTGGAAACTAATGGCATTTTTTGAGCACGGTTGCCAGGTTTAGTAAAAGGAATATTATGTGAGAGGTACTTACACTAAGACATGACTTTTTGTACATTTAAAATTCAAATTTAACTAGGACATTTTTTACTTGATCTGAGACTTTGGAGAACAAGGGAATTTATTATTTCTTCACAGAATTTAACAGTCAACTCCTATTGCTAATTATTGACTTATTTATGTGGTCCAATAGAAACATTATAGAACATGTTCCTTGACCCCCATTGGGGGGTCAATGTCAAACTAAGTAGATATATCATGATGTATATATGCATATATGTGTTTATACAGACATACACCCATATATTATATACATGGTTTTTCGTACAAAAAAACTGATTCCCATTACATACGGTAAAACAACTTGATCATCTATTTGTTAAATCCAAGCATACTAAACTTTTTTTTTTCTTTGCAGTACTTGAGATTGAACCCAAGAATGCTCTACATGTGAGCTATGTACTTAGCTCGTTTCTAAATTTTTGAAATAATTCTCCTTAAATTGCCAAGGCTGAACTCAAATGTGGGATCTTCTTGCCTCAGTATCCTAAGTAGTTAAGATTTCAGTTATGGACCACCTGGCTCCTTTTTTTTTAAAATTCTCATAGGTAGAATCTTGAAAAATTTAAATTATTATAAAAATTAAAATATTATTATTGGAGTTCAAAATCAGATTGTCAGGCCATTTTATTGAGAGATCACCAAAGGTGTTTGTTAAAAATGCAGTTGTCTGGATGCAACCCTAGCCCTATTCATTCAGAACTGTGCAGAATGACTTCAAGCAATCTAGGTTTTAAAAAGCCCTTTTACATGACTTTTGTTTGTGGATGTAATACCCTGGAAAAGATTGTTGTATAAGTCGAAGGAGCTAAATTATCATTTTAGTCCTTCATGATACACCTATCTTTCGGAGTTCAAATATCAACTTTCAAAGGTATCTTGAATCTCTCACACTAGTGTTAAATGCTCAGCACTGCATATTTTTCTTTTGGAGCTTGCAAGCATTTAAAGAGAATTGGTAAACTAATGATTGGTATTAAAAGGCTGATTGAAGCGTCATTAAAATAGTAGATGAGTCACTGAACTTTATACAGGACAGAGAAAAATAAACTATAGTAGAATGCTCTAATCCTTTTACCCAGAATAGGTCCAGACAACCTCAGATCCTTGGTTTTTGTGGACTATAGCACCAATATTTAAAGTTCCCTGTGACTGTTGACTGAGTGGTCCCTGAAACGTTTGGCTTCTTGTTAGAAGAACATTGGTCTGGAAATCAGAGGGCTTAGGTTTACTATTTTGGGGCTATATTTTGGGGGGCTTTAATTTTCTCATGAATAAACCAATGGTGTATAACTTTAAGAAAGCTTTTAATAAGTAGCTTCCAGACATAAGTTTCTATTATTGAGGTTCACTTTCTACTGCTGTAAAATATGGGCCCATGTGCAGCACATCCATTTGTTCTGTGTTCCTGAGGACAACCCTGCTGTCTCTGTCACTATACTTGGATTTCCATTCATAATTTAAGCTCATACTCTCTAACAGTGAAAGATCAATGATGCTTCATTTAGGGCATTCCAAGGAAAGGACAGTATATTGGCCATTCACACAGATCTTTTATAAGAGATAACTATTCATTCAAAGTCACTTATTGGTCAACAACTGTGTGCTATCTGTTACTGTTCTGGGCCCCTGGGAATATAATAATGAAACAAGTCAAATAAAATGAGGTCTGGCCTCATGCAGCCTATACTTTGGGGAGAAGATAACTAAGTGAGTGTAAACTGAGATATAAATAAAACAACTTTTATTTGTAAGCAGTGATATAAAGGATTACTAAGGCTCAAGATAGAGAATCACAGAAGTGTGCTCAGGAAAAGTTTCTTGGAGGAGGTAAGACTTACATCTAAAGTAAGAAATATAAATGGGGATGGGGAGGTGGGTGGAGAAAAGTATAGGAAAGTGGACAGCATATTCTAGAATCCTATAGGAGGAATAGCTTTTGTACTTGGCAATCAAAATCCTGGAAAGATTCCTTCCATTTCTGAGAGATAATCCAAAATTGGGGAAAGGAGAAGAGAGGCTCAGAAGTTTAAGGCACCCACCTGAAGTCAACTTGCTAATGGGAGAACTCTTCAATACTTAAGTCCAGATGTGAGGTCTTCCTAATCAGAGATTACAGTGCAGCTGATGTGCTGGCCTGCTTCGTTCCAAGAACTGCTGGCCTGCTTCTTTGAGCCTCAGTTTTCTTTTGTATGGAAAGAGGCAACATCTACCAACGAGATAATGTGGCATGGTGCCAAATATGTGCCAGCTCTTTTGTTTTTCACCTAGTGCACTTTCACCCACACCAAGCTGCTGGAAAGTCCAGACAAAAGACAAAGTGCAACGGAAAGCAAGTGGCTTGAAGAAAGGAGGAGTGGCAGCAGAGAGGAAGTTCTGGACTACAGGGCTGAGGCTTAGGTAGCACCTACCTATCTGAGAGATCCGAGAGGGGGAAATGAGAAGAAAAGGCCACTAAAGTGGGATAATATCAAGGAAAAATATCCTCAACTTCCTGGTTTTGTTCACAGCTTGATTTGCTAGTGGTGAATCTAGAGTTGTCTTCATAAAACAGGAAAGATGACTCACATCAATATTTATACTTAGAATTAGCATATAAGAAATAGGCTGTACTCTAGGATACCAGTATACAGAAGAATGACACACTTTATTATTAAAAACATAGTAAGAGAAAAATGTTATGTTAACATGTCACTCAATTAGATGGGAACAAGCCAATTAACTGCAGGATATTAAAATAATAGCTGGCATTAAGGGGGTTTAAAAACTGAACCCATGCTATTGGAAGAATGAATAATTTATTCAAGTAACTAGGAAGATTTTCTTCATTGTCTATGAACAAAACCACAGACTGAACTTCAGTCTTAAAATACCAAGAGGCATATTTCATAGATTAAAGCTGACGGCTATTAGACTGCCCCAGAAACCTACAGGCCCTCCCCATGCCCTCCCCGTGTTAGGGAATGTTTATGGTCTGCTACGTATGAATCAGAGCTAAATATTTCTTAGTTTCAGAAGTTCACTGGGTCCCTTTCCCCTAACCATAAGGTAAATGCCATTCCATACATAGCTTTTTGAAATGCTGCTTACTTTATGATTCTCTGCTGATGCTGCCTTATGGGAGAAATTTTATTTCAAAGTTTCATAGGACGTGAATTGAACTCATTATTTTACTCTAAACTCATTGGTTAATTGGCAGGAAACTTGCATCTAAATCATCTTGTATGCATGGCAGAAGCAGCTACATAAATTTAACAATGGGTGGATTATTACTATTTAGCATATTTATGGAATTTTAGACTCAGGAAGCGTTTTACAAACCTTTTATTAGTTAATCCCTGTACTTCGCAGTGAGTCTGACAGGTGGTAAACAATGTTTTGGGTTTTAAATTACCAACACACGAAAACTTTAAAGATGGAAGGGGAGTTGGTATCATTTCTCCTTGCTCCCAGAAGTGCGTCTACTTCTCTGTTCTCACCAGCGACTAACCCTGGAGCCCTGAGAAGAGGCTTGGAACACACCTAACACATCACTGATAATGCAAGACTATACTAGGTTCTGCCCCGGGTTAGGGAGAACTTGGGGAAGGGGTGACCACACAGCCTTCCCATCATAATACCCCCAGCAGCACAAGAAAAGACACGAAAAGAAGCAGTCAAATTTCCTAAATCTATCCAGCAAACTTAGTTTCAAATTTCAACGTCACGCCTGCTGGACTCATTTGATGCCACCAGTTATCACTCTCTTAAAACACACGCATGTATGTTGAAAAGTGAAACCTATTCCAACCAAGAGAGTTAATTTTTTTTCTTGAGAATTCACAAATTAGAAAAAAAAGAAAAAGAAAACCAAAAACCAAAACCCCCAAACAACAACAACCAAAAAACGAAGCTCCCTCGAACACTACTTCAAACTTTCTCCAAGTTCTGTAACCTACCCCTCCTCCTCCTCCTGATGCCAGAAGCGGTGGGAAAGCAGGGCAAAGGAGGCCCCAGGGCGTCAGTCTTATTCTTGACCCAGACCTTTTTACAAACCGAGGGGGGGGGACACAAGCATCCTGCATCACCGGAGGGCCGGACGTGGGACGCCGCAGACGCTGCTCTCCGAGGCCCCGGGCGCTGACGCGTCCCGCCCGAATGCTTACTCGGGGACGGTGACCCGATCCCTCTAATCCCCGGCCGCCCGCCCGCGGTGTGTGCGTGCGCGGGTGTGCGTCTGCGGTGCGGAACGGCGCGGGGGAGGCTCGGAGACGCCACCGCGTCACCCAGGCCACCTGTCCGCGGGCCTGCGCGTGGCCGGGACCAGGAAGCCAGGTCGCCTGCCCTGGACCGCGACCCCCAACACCACGCCCACCCTCCCGGCGCTCCCCGCCCGCGGGCCGCGCTACCTGGGGACGCTGGAGGCGGCGCGCCGCGGTTCCGGTCCGGCCGGGTGGCCGAGGCAGGAGCGCCTCCTGGCAAAACCGCAGGCGGAGCTCCGACCCCGCCCTCTGCAGCCCCGGCTCGCCAGCCTGCCCATCCCTCGGTCGGGTTCCGGAGCCCTGGGCCGCCGCCCCAGCCTTCGTCCCCGCGCCCCGCTGCCAGCCGGGCCCCAGGGCGGGCGTCCGCAGCACCCACCTCTGGGGTTCGCGGGGCGCCGGGAGGGATGGAGGGGCGGCTTCTTTTCCCGCGGAGACCAAGTCTAGGAAAGTTTCTAGCCACGATGTGGAGGGTCAGCGTTTTCTGGCAGGGGCGTCCTCTGGTCAAGAGAAGGAAACTAAGGATTCCCTCTGCAGGTTCTGCTGACATCACAAACCACACAGCGCCCGTCCGTGCAGTTCACAAGGGCTCTCCTGCAGCCTTGGCCCGCTTGCCTGCCTGCCTGCCTTTCAAAGCCCACGCCTGACATGTAGGCGCAAGGGCTTAGGAAACTCAGTTTTTAAAGAAAAGGTTAATATTAGAAAGACACACACACACACACACACACACACGCCTGAACTCCGCATCAAGCTGTAAGAAGGGTCACTCTGAATAACTCACAGCCTCTGGTGACCCAGATGATCTAGGCCAAAATCGCCAAGCACCTCCTCTTTTCCAGAACGTCCATTCTTTTTCCACTTCTTCATTTCTCCTGTGATGGGAATGAGAAGTGAAAATAAGAAGCAACAAAATCAGTTTGAAGAGATTTTAACAGCTGGTATAAGTTTATAGGAGAGGCAGTCGGCAATCCCTGAAAATAAGATTTGAAAACTGTAGCCCTTGCTCTTCAGTTTTCCTGTTTGTGCTTGCGCTTAAATAACGCGGGGCTAGTGGTATCTAGTATTTTTAGCAGAAATGACGCTAAGAATTATGAAGTACATTAAATGTGTAGCATGGTTGTGAATGTCAAATAAAGACGAAAGTTTGTTGGCAGAAGAGTGTGCTGACTGAAGAGCGGATAGTATAGAAGACCCAACAACTCTTCGGAACGGTGCAGTTGGCTTGGTCTTAGAGTTTATATAGGACATAAGGGGACACTAGAGGAGAAAGGGTTTTTGTAGTCCTAACGCCACTAACAAATCTCATTCTTTTCTGTATCACTGTTTTCTTCTGTTTCTAGTAAAATAATTTCAAGATGGCCTGTCATTTGCCCATGCAGCACACACACACACACACACACACACACACACACAATTACCTGCTGTTCCCTTTAAGAATGAGAGTGGCAATTAGTTTGTGGTGTCAGTTCCACAGAAAGCACTCGAATATGTATTGAAAGCATATAAACTACTGTGGTACCTTGGTGCTGGTCACTGATTGTTTTTGATGACCAGCACCAAAACAAAACATACCAAAGTGTTTTGGCTGGAAAGGGCAACGAGTCATGGGGCCATGGGCACTGAGAAATAATGGTTTTCTCATTAAGTACCAAGCAAACATTAAGTATGGGACAAACTTTTCACATCAAAGTGCATCAAGCACCAGATTTGATGAGTTTATAAGCAGCTAGTATCAGGGTATGATTGAATGTTGTAGACTGAAGGTTCCTGTGCTCCCAAGATTCTTAGGTTGAAGCACTAACCCCCAAATGTGAGCATATTTGTAGTTAGGGCCTTTGTGGAAATAATCAAGGTTAAATGGGGTTATCAAGGTAAGGTCTGATCCATAGCATTAATGTCCTTATAAAAAGAGACACCAGAGAGCTCTCTTGCTCTGTCCACTGCCTCCACCAAGGAAGGACCCATGAGCAGACAATGAGAAGAAGGTGCCACCTGCAAATCAGGAAGAACGAGCTCATCAGGAACCAGAATTGGCCAGCATGGTGATCTCGTGCTGTACAACCTACAGAACAGTGAGAAACAAAGGCATCCAGGCTCTGGTGTTTTGTAATTGCAGCCCTTGGATCACAAAGACATAAAGAAAACAAGGAGCTCAGTTACACTCCATTCTCACCCAGTACCACCAATCGCTTCAAGATCACACACATGACTAAATTGTATAAGGGTGTGACTTTTACCAATAAACAGCAGTTTGCAGCGCCTCCCAGAATAACTGAGACCTTAAAAATCAATCTTATCTTGACCTGAGAATAGAAAAAGTGTTCAGGATGAGTGTTCACAACTTTCCCCTTCATCCCTCAGGTCATGAGTGGTTGATACTTAGAGGCGAAAGCATCATCTGGTCATCATGGTGAGTAATGCTGTTTCCAGAGAGAGAGAGATCATGTTCTAAACTCCATAAAAGGTCCCTACTGGTCACACTGAAGAATTCTTGTTCAATTGGGTGCCTACCCCATGACCACGATGTTTAAACAAAATGTTGGATAACAGCTTCAGTTACTACCATAAGGATTTACACTCTTGACCTTCACAGTAGGCTGTGGAGAATAAATACTAGAGCTTCCACTTATGTTTTTTATTAAAAAATACTCTTACGTAAACATTAAACATTCACACGACAATGGTGTATCACTTGTCCATGGCTCAGTTGGTCTTTTGTCCTCCCTTTCAATAGTGTCTGGAGGAAATATTGGGAGATCCACATCATGGAGAGTAGCACAGGGCCCCTACTCTTCTTCCTTTTTTATTATGTTGCATTTCATTGATGTTTATATTTATTCATTTAAAGATTTTATTGCTCCATTTTAACCAAACCATGAGTCACAAAATGGAAAAGTAGTTTAAACATTAATAATATATAAGCATAAACAACACCAAAAAATTGGTGGAATTTTATTTGTATTCATACTGAGAGTTGATAATGTTGATGAGCTATCTTTCTTTGTCTTACAAGAAATCAGCTCCTGCTTCCCATTGGAATAATTAAGAAGAAATTTGAAATATGGATTCATATCACTTTTGTTTACAAAGAGACTTGACTTCAGTATAGTAATTTGAGATATAACTAATGATAGTATAATTCATTATGAAAAACAAGATATGAACAAATATTTATTCCATGATTAAATTATTTTTAAATAGCTTTGCATATATTTTTAAATTTAAGAGTATTTTTGTTCTTTATTTTAATTAATACATAAAATGTAATATGGTGCATATTAGTGTAGCACCATATAATGCTTCAATACATGCATACATTGTGCAATATTTAAATCAGTTCAAGCATATCTATCACCCTCGTTTGTGTTTTACAATGTGTAGTTGAAGTGGTAAATGTAAAATCTTGTAAATAAATTAATAAATAAATACATACACATGTTGGGATCTGTTATGGCTTGTGTCTAGATACAACCTCACAGCTTCATGCGGTAATAGGTGGAGCTTTTCAGAGGTGTCTGGGTCTAGAGTGTGTGATGCTGGGAGCAAGGATGTGTGATTACTGAATTAGTACCCTGATTGGTTTGGCATAGTTCTGCATGTAGAAAATAGGAAGAGCCACACTGTGTGTGAGGTCTACCTGCCCTAAAGGGGTGTAGCCTTGTTAGAATATAAGGGACAGAGAGAGCTGCTGTCTTCAGTGGCTGCTTCTTTGCTATTTTGCTGCTCTGTTGCCTTCTGCCCTCCTTGAACTGTTTCTCCTCTGCAGTGGCCCTCTACCACGCTACCTTGCCATGGAGCCAGCCATCTATGAACTGAGACCTTTATAAACTGTGAGCTACCGTAAACCATTCCTTCTTTAACTTTGGGTGTTGGGTATTTTGCCTCAGCAATGAGAAAAGTGACGAAAGCCAGGCCTATAGACTGAATTTTGTTTTCCAGTACTGGGCATCAAACCCAGAACCTAGAGACGGTAGGCAAGTGCTCTGCCACTGAGCTGTGTTCCTAGCCTGATAGCAGACATTTTTAACAGATGCAATATCTCCTTATAAAAATTCAAAAGTCATTGATTTGCATTTCTAGGGATAAAAATAATATATTAGAGCATAATACTCTCTAGTAAGAGAAGAATAAATAAATTCACTTTCCTAACCATGGAGTATCTGTTTGGGGTATGGATTATACAGTACATTTCTGCTTATTTCTTCTCTCTTCTGCCTTTTGATCACTTCACAATTCCAAAGAAAATCAGAAAAAAAGCAAGTTTGTTAACTTACCATGCTGGGTAGAGGAGCTTACATTTGCATATAAAAGAAGTTTGGGGCTGCTTAGGGGTTTTGGTTACTCTGCTATTCTGGTTTTGAATTGCCAAAGATCATAATAATATGACTTTGTATTCACCCAATCTTCTTTAAGTTAGCTCATTTACCCATTATAAAGTAACGTACACATAGAACCTGGAACTTGAAGTAATATTAAAACATGACCAAGCTCTTTTCAACTATTCTTTCTCACACATAAGAAGAGTTTGTCCTAATTTTTCCAAGATCTCAAAAATTCCCTCTTCTCTATTCTTAAATATATACATCATGTCACTATTGATACCAACATGTCTTTGGGAAAAGTACTGTCTAGGTCTAGTTTCTTATGTGAGTACATTATAAAACTCTGAGGGAACTTGACTATAGGTGATTGTGTGACTGAAAAAGTAGAGGCTTAGAATGCCAAGGGTTTGCTCATGGTCAAACCACTGGAACCTGGCAGAACTAAGAACAAGCCTGTGACTTCTCATTCTGTATTATTTTCTACTGTGACATGCAGCCTCAGAGCAAGCTTGGTGAGATTATATTTCTTGTGGTGCGAGTATGAGTTCGAGAGAGGGGACATGCTCAATTATACCTCACTGCTCTCAGACATACACTTCAGGCAGCCCCGAATGTTCAAATTCTCCAAAAGCCCTTACCTCCAAAGGTGTCCGTGAAAGAAAAGGGATCTCTTCTAGATATTTATTTTGCTAATAATAAATGGTGAAAGGAGAAATTACAGATTATTTTATGTTTCTTCTTGGGATTTTCAGAAATTAACTCACCCCTAAGCCACTTCCAGTTACTGTTTTCACAGTAAAAACTTGAACTCTTAAAAATATTATTTTGGTAAGATAGTCCTAATGAAAAAAAAATGGGTAATAAAAATGCCAGTAAAACATGGACAGGCAGGGTAGTTTAAACTAGTTGGTGGAGATTATTGGTTACTACATACCAATAATGTCTAATGGTTTGATAGAAAATTTTTGAGGAGAGTGATAGAAACCTAATTTTCTGAGGGACTTAAAATAGGACCAAATAAAATTGCGAAGAGTGTATTGGTGAGATAATCTAGTTGTCCAGATGGCCTTTCCATAGTTACAGCTTTTATAGTTCTCAAAATGTGTGTGTTCTTTATTCTTTTATGAGAAAATAAAGATTTTCTTTTTCCCAGGGGCATAGAGCTACCCTGCAGTTTAGTTGTCAAAATACATTGAATGTTTTTTCTTTGCTACTTCTAAGGGCAGTCATATTTATTCTGGGAGTCACCTTACTTTTTGTGTGTCTTCTATGCATTTGAATTCTGGCTCTACACTCCAGATTTCAAGCTTCTAAAATACAGTTTTGCTGATAGTCCCAACATGCTAATAAATATCATATTTTATGCAATGTATTTGTGGAAAATATGTTGAGATTTGGTTGTAATCTTATCTAACTTTGATATTCCACTCACTCCCCCTCCCCGCCCCCTTGGCAGCTACCACAGGGTGGACTATGCTGAAAGGAATTTGGAATTGTATTTGTAGTTCCTGCAAATGTGGCTTGGAAATTCTGCACCCAAATTCCCGTGTATTATGCAAATGATTCACTTCATTTTCTTTTTAACAAAGTCTCAGAGCTAGAAAAAAAATAGTACTTTCACTTACTAAGACTTCTGAGTTTTATTACAAAAGAAAACATTGGGTGGTAAAATACCATCCCCATCATGTCTGTCCAAATGGAGTTTGTACATGTGGGTACCATCTTTTTCCTTCTATTAAAGAAGACAAATTTTGCTTATAAGATTCTGTCTGTTTTGCTTCCTCCATACTTGGTGGCTAATAAATTATTTTATGATCACAATATACTCATCTTTCACCTATCATATGCTTTGTGAGTTAAAACTGTGAAGCTTAGAATGTATTAAAGAGGTTGACTGAAGTTTTGAAACCCTAACATTACAAGTCTATGCGGGAGGGACGTTCTGCCTTGGGAGGCTGTCCCAGGCCTGAAGAGATAGTGCCTACAAATATCATTCAATATTAGTAAGCTAAAATCTGATCCTTCATCACCTGTGTACTCCATTATTTCTTGTGATAGAATGATTGCTGTGGGGGCGGAAGAATTTGTATGCTTTTAGGCTTTTTGTGCTTTGTCCTCTTTACCTTATACATTCATCTATCTCTCTTTATAGGTTCATTATGAAAAAGGCTACATTATTCATATTTTAAAAATTTTGTTTTAATCATACCATTTTGTTTCTTAAAATGTGACTGTCATTACATGTAGAATTAAACTCTCAGCATAGGTGACAGGGCCTGTGGGAATGGCAATACCTACCCTCTCATTTCTTCTATCTCTATTAGAATGTAATTGGCATAAATTCAGGGGAAAAAAATAAAAATTTTGTTAATTCTTTATACATATTTCTGACTTTGCTTTGCTATATTAAACTACATATGGGCAAACAGTTCAGGGCCAAATAAAATATTTCTAGTACTAGGGCCTCTTAAAGTTTTAATCCAGATTTCTCTAGAAGTATTTTAGAAAACAAGATCAAGGATTTTAGATTTCAAATTTCAAGTGTAGATTGTAAATTTTCATCCTCAAATACAAAATAGCTATTCCTTAAAACTAAGACAAAATCAAAATCAGAAACCTACACAACTGAATCTTTTCTTGAAAGAATGTTTGCATTAGGGGTGGGTGGAATGTTTAAATATTCTGATTTTATTTTTTGAAAAATCTCAAAAATAGGGAAAATTTGGAGATTTAAAAAGAATCATGTTCTAGTTCCTGGTATCATTTTAGACTATTTTCATTCAGTATTTTTTCTATGCATTTAAAAATAGCCTAGTAGTAATCTGCTAAGTATAGAATCTGAGGGCTAATCAGTTATTTTGGACTTCTGTTTTTGAAGACAGTACTGGTCAGGATAGATTAGGTTATGCTAAGACAACAAACTACTCCAAACTGCCAACATCTCAGCACAACAGATGTTCATTTCTTCCTCATGCAAAGACCCTGTGGACTGCAGTGAATCGTTCCTTCCCTCTTTCCTCCCTATCCAGTACTGGAGGTCAGATCCAGGATTTTTGAACTGAGATATATCCCTGGCTGTTTTCCAATTTGTTTTCTTTGGAGGCCAGGTCTTGCTAAGTTATTAAATTGACCACTTTGGAGTCCAATTTGCTATTCTTTTGCTTCAGTCATCCAGAGATCTGAGATTATAAGTGTGTACCACCACATCAGCTTCATTATACATTTTGTAATTACATAGTTCATGGTAATGAAAAATATATACTTTATTCTTCCTTTTATATGTGTGTGTTAATTGGGGTTGGAATTGAGGGCCTCATATACTACACCCTCAGCTGTATTTCCCCCCTCAATTTATTGAGGCAGAATTAACAAATGTATTTCAGATGTACAATATAAGAATGTGTTATATGTATACACAATCAAGCAAGTATATCCATCACTTTATACAATTACCTTTTATTTTTGGATGAGTACACCTAAGATATACTTTCCTAGCATATTTCACATATACAACTCAATATTGTTGATTATATTCACTATACTGTACATTAGATTTCCAAAACTTAGCCATTTTATAACTGGAAGTTTGTACCTTAAACTAACATTTCCTTATTTCTTTTCCTTTCTATTTCTTAGGAACTACCATTCTACTCCCTTATTCTGAAGTAACTTTTTTGATTTACATATATGAAACTTTAAGGTACTTTTCTTTCTGTGTTCGATTTTTTTCACAGCATAATGTCCTCACGTTCATCCATACTGTTACAAATAGAAAATGTTTCTTCTTTTTATGGTTAAAGAATATTTCATTATATAATATAATATATCTAAAATATAACATATATGATAATATTTTCTTTATCAATTTATGCATCAGTGGACACTTAGGTTGTTGCCTTATTTGGATTTGTGAATAATACTACAATAAATTAAGAGTCTAGATATCTGTTTGAAATACTGACTTTATTTCCATTGGATGTGTAATCAGAAATGGGATTGTTGCATTATATGGTAGTTCTATTTTTAATTTTTGGAGGGCTATTTATTCTGTTTTCCACAATGGCTGCACCAATTAACACACCCATCAACAATATGTAAGTCCCTTTCTCTGTACCCTCATTGAACAGTTGTTATTCATTGCTTGTCTTTTTGTAAATGGCCACCTGAACAGATGTAAGATGAAATCTCATTGTGGTTTTGACTTGTACTTCCCTCCTCATTTTATAAAGCTATCATTAACCTCATCCCAAAGCAAGACAACTACAAGAAAAAAAAATTACAAGCCAATTCCCTGCACAGATGTAAAAATTTTTAACAAAATACTCTCAAACAATTCAACAGTATCTTAGAAAGATTACACATCATGATTAAATTAAATAGAGCTTGAACCTGAGATGCAAGGATTGTTTACCATGCACAAATCAATAAATGTGATACACTATGGTAAAAAAAGAAAACAAAACAAAAAAAAAAAAACAGAGAACAAACAAGTCCTGAGAATCTCAAAAGATGCAGAAAAGTAATATGCTAAAATTCAACATTTTTCATAATAAAACTCAACAAACAGTACAGAAAAAACAAAGCTAAATATAAAGATCATATATGACTAGCTCACAGCTAATATCACACTCAAATGTGAAAAGCTGAAAGCTGTTTCTCAACAATAGGAACTAGAAACTTCCCACTCTTACCGTTTCTCTTCAGTATAGTACTAGAAGTCCTGGCCTGAGAAATTAGGCAAGAAAAAGAAGCTATTTAAATTGGAAAAAAAGGAAAAGAAATAAAGTTCTGTTTATGAATGTACTTCTTTTATGTAGAACTTAGACATTATATAGAAAATTCTAAAGAGTCCACCAAAAAGTTGTTAGATATAATAAGTTAGCTCATTAAAGTTGCAGGATTAAAAAGTCATACGAAACCAAGTCATATATACTAACAATGAACTATCTAGAAAATGAACTCTCTGAAAAAAAAAAAGCAAAACAAAATACTTAGGAATAAATTTAACCAAGGAGGTAACAGGCCTGTACACTGAAACTATTGCATTGATGAAAAAAATCAAAAGATGACACAAATAAATTGAAAAGTAATTCATGTTTATGGATTGGAATAATTGATATTGTTAAAATAGCCACACACCCTAGGAGATCTATATATAAATGCAATCCTTACCGAAATTCTAATGACTTTTTTTCACAAAAATAGTTAAAACTTTTCTACACCTCATATGAGATCATAAATGATTCTAAATAGACAAAATAATTTTGAGAAAGAACACAGCAGTATTATACTTCCTGATTTCAAACCACATTACAAAATTATAGTATTCAAAACTTATGTTACTGATATCAAAAAAGACGCAATAACCAAAGAAACAGAATACAATGCCCAGAAATAAGTGTATGCAGACATGATTAATTAGTCATTGATAAAGGGTCCAAGAGAATAAAATAAGAAAATGACAATCTCTTCGATAAATGGATATCCATAAACTTTTCAATAAAAGTTGATGTCCAGATGCAGAAGAAATGAAACTCCACCTTTATGTTAAATCATGTACAAAAATTAACTTGAAATGAACTCCACATACTGTTCTGAGCGATGTTTTTTGTTTTTTGATGAGACATCTAAAACAAGGTCAAGAAAAGTAAAAGTTAACGAGTGTGACCACAGTACACTGGAAATATTCTGTGCTGCCAGGGAGACAAAAATGTAAAAGGCAGTGGACAGAGGGGAGAAAATATTTGCAAATCATATGCTAATAAGAGGTTAATGTACAAAATATGTAAATAACTCAAACAAGTCAATAGCAAAAAAAATAAGCACTCAGTAAAAAAATGGGCAAAAGACCTGAAAATACATTTACTCCAGGGAGAAATACAAACCAGGCAACAGATACACAAAAGTTTTTGACATCACTAGTCCTCAGACAAAAGCTGTACTTTGCACCATACAACTTAGAAGCCCTACAGATAAAGAATTCTAAGTGAAACACTGAGTTGTTATCTTCATCAGGATTTATAAAAATAGACTAAGAAGTGTTTAACATTTTTTAAATCTAGGTATTCTGAAGCATTTATGTTTTATTATTTTTATAATTAAAAGTAATAAAAATAAAGCAGTCAAAAAAGTAAACTCTTTGAAGCTATATTTGATAGAGTATAAATCACTGTGCTTTCCCTATGACAAAAGCGTCAATAAATTTGATGTGTGAACAGAACTCTTTTTTTTTTTTTGTACAGGGAATCAAACTCATGACCTTGAGCTTGCTAGGCAGGTGCTGAGCCCGCCAAGCTGTAACTCCAGCAGGACTCCTCTTGTGAAAGGAGGAATTTCTTTGTTTTAGGCCAGGAGGAGTTTCTTTGTTTTAAAGACTAACTATTTGGGTGAAATTCTCATCTCCTTAAGGTAATTATTTTGTTTTCTGATATAAATATTTAAAATTCATAGTTTCTCAAGACAAATTTTTTTTTTTATTTCTTATTTTTTTTGCGGCACCAGGGACTGAACTCACGACTTTGCCCTTGCTG
Organism: Cuniculus paca; assembly: GCA_004365215.1. Taxonomy (NCBI): domain Eukaryota; kingdom Metazoa; phylum Chordata; class Mammalia; order Rodentia; family Cuniculidae; genus Cuniculus; species Cuniculus paca. The sequence goes on along the minus strand of RJWT010010919.1, from coordinate 7,721 downwards.
GGCAGGCGCTTAGACCGCTGAGCTAGATCTCCAGCCCGTCTCAAGACAAATTTTAAAGGAATAAATATATAGACTCTTAAGTTTCATGTAGTTTCAGTTTCTCATTAAAAAAACCTATAAATATTTCTGATTTGTAAGCTAGCTTACTAAGATAATATATAGGATGTATTTTCTAAAAGGCTCATAGATTCTTTAAACTTTCTGAAAGAACATGGTTTCATATCTATTTTATGTTCATAGTCCTTATTAATATATATCAATTGGACTAGAGCAAATGGAAAATAATAAAGGAAACAATGAATATCAGATTTTATATATTTGCCTTTTTTAAACAAAAGTCAATTAATAAATAGATGAAATGTAATGTACTATTAAAACCTTTGTGGCTAAATTTATTTTTAATCATTTTTGTTTTATTATCTTTTGGCAGCTGGAAAATTGCTGATTAGTCTTTGTGAGAAGAAATTAGACGTTAAATCTTTGAAAGAAAAAGCAGTTAAGGTACACAGTGAATAAGCTTATTAACTCTAAAATTAATCAGTCAACAGTAGGAAGTTCACAGTTAGAAAACTATGCTGATAATTATATAATACCTGCGCTCCTACTTTGATTTGTCCTATTTGCTAATTTCTCAGTAATAATGCTTCATTATATTTTTGATAGCCTGTAATTCCTATTGCAAATATTTCAGTTTACACTGTTAATACTTTCGGTTTTAACACAGATTTTTAAAATGGCATGCAAACTTGAGTTTGGGGAAATAGTTGTCCAAATTAAACAAACAAAAAAAGAATGGCAACTTCCAAAATGGTCAGGTTCTTCCTTAACTTTAAAACAGTAACATGGAATGGAATTGACTGGGTTCCATTTCTAGCTCTATCACCCATTAACTATGAACTTTTATGTAACTATTTTACCTCTCTAAGCCTCAGTTTTCTTAGCTGCATAATGTGGGTAATGAAGGTTTCTATCTTGTGGCATCCTGGTGAACATTAATGAGGTAATCTAACTTTATACATTTAGCATGAACACGTAATTGGCACACAGCAAGTGCACAATAGATCTGAGTTATTATTTTTATTCATACCGGAGTAACTTTTTTAGGAGTAAGAAATTATATGGTTCCTTTGAAGACAATATGTCCGTGTTGATTATGTGGGGCATGATGAAACAGATAGTAAATACATTAAGGATGTTTCTAACAATTATGCTTTATTGTTAGCATTTATAATGCTAATATAAAATATTGCTTATAATAATGAAGATCCCCATGAACAAATCATATTTGTAATAATGAGCATAATTACAGTGGATTAATAGCATAATTAGAATTGTGGTAACTATTTAAAAGTGAGTTAGAAAATATTAACATTATGTATGTGTTAATATAGATAGTGTATGCCAACATGGAACTGTGAATGTGTGAAAGTTATGAAATAGCAATCAAGAAACTTTTATTGCTTGAAAAGAACTCTGCTTGTAAGGAAAACATATCTCAATCCCCATCCCCCCCAAAAAATGGATGTGTCTGAGAACAAAAGGCAGCCTCCTGAAGAAAATATTCAGGAATGACATGATAATAAGTCAAAACAGGGCAGGACACCCTACTGAGAGTCAACATTCTGGTATTCTTCAGTATCACACAGAGTAGTGGACTATTACCATTTGGCAAAGAATCTGTTGTAACAACACAGAGACAATTTGTATGCAAGGCAGGGGGACTACTTATGCCACACCACTACATTTATAAGCACAACACAAAAAATACAAGTCTGCTACACTGGGTTTTGAAATCACAATTGAAGTATCAAAGACTCTTCATGCTTCTTCTTTGTGTGATCTCACTAGATATATTAATTATGCATTGACCTTATATGAGGAGACATAAAGTCACCAGGAATGAATGATTTTTGCAGAGATGAAATTTTAAACTTTATAAAGGGTAAAACAGTCAGAATTTATTATCACAGAAAATGTATTCCAAGCCTTTTTCCATGAAAAAAATTTTACTTTATTACAAATGGATCATTTCTTTTATTTGGAAATTGTTTTAAATTCATGTAAAAAGTGTATAGAAGGCTGCATATGTGAATGATTAAGTGGAATGATGGGGGTGAATCAGGCACACAGATGTTGCTCCCACAGGCTTATAACCAAGAAGGAAGGGAAAGAGTATATGATTAGGCTAGAAGAGTCAGGCTACAAAAGATGTGCTGTGTAGGCAATTATGCTATAAATGTGCAAAATTACCAGTAAGTGCTAGTTCTCCTGATAAGGTTCAGGATAATAATCTCTGGGCTGTTTACAGAGACAATGTAAACTCATACATTTAAACTGTTGTTACTATTATGCAGTGGCAATTACCCATCCATCCATCCATCCACCCATCCGTCATCCATCCATCCATATATCAAACATTTATGGATTGTCTGCCAGGCACCAAGCCTATAAAAATGAGTTAACCTTTTATTGCATTCACAGCATACTGAGGGAGACATCACACTTTATTGTAGCTTATTTACTTGTCTCAGTACTAGAATAGATAGTACTAGATATATGGGAGAAATGGAATGGAAATTTAGGGTACTAGCATAATTATTTATGCAAGGGTTGGTTTAAAATGATCAATTTAGAAATAGTTTTAGATTTTAGGGATAAAGAAGTTATCGCCTTCATTTTACAGTGAAGAAAGGTTCAGAGTGTATTAATGATTTCCTCAAGGTTACATGGCTTACTGGTGATTAAAGAGATTTGGATTCACCCATGAGCATCTCAGTTCCAATTCATTCTTTTCCTGATCAAGACTCAAGAAGATAGTTAATGTAAATGTTTTATGTAGAATTGGAGCCAAAGAAAACATGCCTATATTGCTGCTTAAATGGGAAATAAATCAGTGATATGAGCAGCTTAATGGCAGGTACCAGATTAGGAGTAGATTTACTTTGCAAAGACCAAGAAAGGAATTAATGCAGCTTTCAGAAGATATCGTCTTACAAATTAGGGAGTCAGTATTCCACAGGACTCTGATGTGAACACAAAGAGACATTTTGTAGCACTTTTAAAATATGTTGAAGTTGGGGGCAGATTCATGACATCCAGTAGAAAAATATCCATGCTCAGGAAGGGAATAACAATTGGAATAAATGGAATTTGATTCCTTTGCGAACTGCGAGCTAAAGCTTCTCTTGGCCTTTTTTTCCTCAGAGAGCAATGTGTAGGCTTGTCCAATAGCTATTACTAAAATCATATTAGGATTCTAGGAATATCTGCTCTTATACTGCAGTCTAGAGGCACGACATCATCTCTGCCATTGACTACCTACAGATTTAGAACAAGTTTCTCAACCTCACTGAGCCTCAGTTTCCTTATTTATAATGTGACCTGTGTAAGGTCAGACTACATAGGCTTCCTTCCAGTTTCAATGCTCTATGACTTTTGCAATAGGTAATATTTGCCTGTTCAAAAAGTGCCACCACAAATGGTTAATCGAATTTTGTGTTCTACTTCATAGGCACTGGTAAATAAAGTTGCTGATAGCTAGGAATAGAAAGAAACACGGTAGCCCACTCATTTTAATGAGAATACTGAAAGCATATGCAATGGTTTATTATTAAACTATTCCACTACTTGAGAAATTGGAAATATCACAATAAAAATTTTCAATTTTCCATTTCAGTAACTTCATTGAATTGCCAAGGCATATAACAGCCAAAGTTGATACATTAAATGGGGATGTTTAAGAACAAAGTTAATATGTGATATTATTGTTTCTCATTTTAGTTCCTTTCTGACAACCCCCTCCAAAGTTAAATAAATCTTCCTTACTTATGACCCAAAAGTATCTTACTATTTCTGACAGTTTGAGAATTTTTTCAGCTAATTCTTTATTCTTATGTAAGAGCAGTAAATCACTATAGATTTCTATTACTTCACTGCCAAGTGTAATACAATGTCAATATTCCCTTGGTTTCCAGAGTCTGTCTTCTGGTTTCTATTTTCAGTTTATGATCCTTGTGTCTATATTTGGTAAAAGTCTGCTTATGTTTTTCAAATCTGATGTAAGGCAATTTTAAAACAAAATGTTTCTGAGTAGAACCTAAAGAAAACAGAATTATTATAATTTTAGATATATGCTTCCCAAGAAAGCAATATAATGCTTTTTAAAGGAGACAGTGCTATTTTGCTTCAAGTATTGTTACATTTATGTATTTAAACTATGTTTAGAAATCTTCTCATTCTTTTTGATGCTAATGTTACTGTGAGGAGCTGCTGCCTTCTGACCCAGATCTCTCTTGGTGTTGCCATGCCAGGACAGATGAAACAGCTTCTCCTGGGATCTGTACCCTGGTTTTTGCAGCAGCTCTGGACCATTCTCCTGACCACTGGGGATTCTTGAGTTTTGATCATATGACAAAGATCTGGCAATTAATTAATAAGAGCAATTTGTTAAAATGTTACACAAAAAGCTCATAGTGAGTCCTATTATAACTCATTTTTGTCTTAAAAAAACCAAGTATGACCCATGAGGGTACTCTAAGAATGATCACTGATGATTTGAATTTTTGCTAGAGGAGGAGTTGTCAGGCTTCTGCTGAGATTGTTTAAAGGTTATCCTTGTTCTTGTATGTGTGTGTGTGTGTGTGTGTTGCTGGAGATCAACTCTAGGCTGGCAGTTATCTTTAATTTTACAGGAAACTCTTGTAATATGTATCTAAATTTTTCCTTATATTATCCAATTTTTGAGATGTGTTTATAGCCTATGAATGTTTGCTCTATTATCAACTCTAACTGCAATAAAAGATCCCCATACATTGGGTTACTTAGACAACAATTTCTGGAAGCTGGAAATCCAAGATTAGAGTGCTAGCATGACTCAGTCTTGATGAGGATCTTTTGACATGATAGTTTTCATAGCTCTTCATTTAGGGACACAAACCCTGTCATAAGGGCTCTATGCTCAGGATCTTATTACTTTCTAATAATCTTACCTCCACATACCATCACAATAGAAATTAAGATTCATATGAAGTGTTTTTGGGAGGGAAACAGAGACACGCAGTCCATGACACATTTATGTATTATTTATATATATATATTTTGCATTTATATAATCTGCTGTTATTAACTGCAAATGCTAAAAGGAATGGATTTGACTTTTTCCATCTGTGTGTCTTCAGTCAGTGGCAGCAGAAATAATATTCTCCTGATTCTTCCAGCTGACATGGTGACGAGACCCTTCAGAGCAGCCTCTACTCCCCTCTGTGACTACAGAGCACCTACTCAAGTCTCTGTCCGTTCTTTAGGTATAAGAAGACACAATCTCCATGTTTTACTAGTATAGTGTTTCTTAGCTAACGACTTCTGTTTTGGGTTTCCGAAGCTGACGTAGCTGTGGTGTTTGCCTTATCTGAGTCAAGAGCTCTACCTGCACAGACTCCTTATTGAGCTAGCTAAATCACTTTCATTTATTAGGAAACCATGCAGTCTCTTCTAAGTTTCTGATATCTGTGTTGCATCTGTGTTTGTGGATTCTCCCTATGAAATGGCAATTGCATAGATTTTGATTTACTTTCTCTTAAACATGATGTTCCTTAACTAAGTCTCACTTCTCTGGTCAAGTCTCTTTTTCCTAATCTATACTACAGGATACCACACTTTAACTAATGTCTCAGACTTCCACTTGTGGAGGCATTATAGTCCTTTTATTTAACAAGATAGATAGTCATACTACTAATCTCTTTTTTTTTTTTGTGGCACCGGGGATTGAACTCACGACCTTGCGCTTGCCGGGCAGGCGCTTAGACTGCCGAGCTAGATCCCCAGCCCTGTTTTTTTGAGACAGGGTCTCACTATGCCGTTCAGGCTGGCCTTGAGCTCACTTTGTAGACCAGGCTGGTCTTGAACTCACAACGATCCGCCTGTCTCAGCCTCCCGAGCGCTGGGATTACAGGCGTGAGCCACCATGCCCGGCTTCATACTACTAATCTCTTGTGTTTTCATTGTTTGATCATTTTTTCATGCCTGTATCTTGTAATCTGAGCAACTACTTTGGAGACAACAATATGCAACATATTAACCATAGTTAATCTTCTATTATTTTGTTTTGAAATTCTTTATCATCATTTTTATTCTTTTTTGTTTTAAAATAAAATATAAGAAAGCAATAAACTGGAAACTTTCTAAGCATATACATCTTTTTACATTTGTCATGTCTTAAATACTCTTCTACCAAGAAAACTTCTGATACTACCACAGGCCATAGTAATTATACCATGTGATTTTAAAAGGTATAGTATTTAAAATAGCATAGTGGTTTAAGAAATAAATTAAGCCCTTTCTCGATATTAAATTGTATGTGCAAATCCACTGTAGAGGGTAAAAGAATCCAAAGCTGAAACCAAAACATTAGAGTTTCCCTGATGCAAGTGGAAGCCAGAATGTTGAATAGAACTAAAGACCCACTGACTTGTTAAATTTTTCGTATCTTTGAGAGCTATCCTGTTTTCAACCTCCAAATCTGTGGCTACCTGGAGCAGAGTTTATAAATTGCTGATCTCAGTATCACTTATTGAGCAGTTATCCAGTTACTACCCTTTGACATTTCTCAACACCATTATTAGATTTTGTATGGTTATTTAACTTATCCCGTATGTTTTGACATCCCCTTTAGATTGTAATCTCTTTGAAAGTAGGAAGGGTGTCTTGTATCTTGGAAAGGACACAAAAATCCATGTAGACAGAAGAAATCAGTACTCAGTTTGTGAAGATAGTGCTCTGTCAATGATTATTGACTGACTGCTACTTTTGTTTGGCCTTTAATTTTCAAGAGAGGAAACTGTTAGAGAACCTGGACATGAATATGTAGTAAGTTTAAGTAGCATAATCAGGTGGTAAATTGGACTCTTACTGTTCAAGGTCAGGATGTTAAACCCACGCTGCTGACATCCAACTGAAAGAATGCCATTAACACAATGATTCAGAAAACTGTGTGCTTTTCACTGGTGCAATGTTTACTTGATATCCCTGGACCGATAGGTTTATAGATGACTCAGAATATGTCTTTACCTATCCGAGGTATGACTTTCATGTGAGTAAAGTTTCAAATCACAATTGGGATTGAAATCAGATCCTGTTTTGATCCCTTTATGAAACACTGTTCAGTACCCAAGCCACCAGCAAAGCTGCAGGAAGCCAGACTCTCTTATCAAAGAGAGCAATATGACTAATTATATGAGGAGTGAATGGGCAATATTATGAGCAACACTTGAATAGTCAGTTTGGGATGAAATTTTTCATTCTGTTCATTGGTGTTACCAATGATTAATAGCCAGCATGACTCAAAAATATATTTGTATCCACAGTAGTTGACTGACTCACATGATTGAGTGTTATTTATCTAATGTACGTTATCTGAGGATGGTTGTACTTTGCAATATGCTTTATAATCAGAAACCACTTGTTTCTCTCAGTGAGAACTAAATGTTCTATATAAAAAGAATAAACTTATGTAACATGTACTACAGGAAGGAATTCCTTTAATCAATATCCATTGTAAACTTCAGCTTTTTATTTAAATAAATTTAAACTAGCTTGACAAGATTCTTGAAAATATTTATTAGAGAGCTATTCTATAGGGATCCCCTAACGCTTAAAAGATACTGTCACATTTTCAAAGCCTAGATAGTACAAAGGATTTGTGTAGTTACAGAGAAAGTACACAT
>RJWT010010918.1:0-23744 GCA_004365215.1 Cuniculus paca | reverse complement strand
TTATAGGTTGATCTTGTGAGACTTTTGACTGAGACCCCAAACAGCCCTAATTTTTCATATTCCACTTTTTTTAGTTTTAAGAGTTTAAGTGGATCTGTGTGATCCTTGAAGACTTGTACGCACACTAACTGGACATTGAAAATTTTTTATGTTTGTTCAGTAGCTTGGAAAACTGGTTTCGTTCAGCTGGTTCCTAAGGTTCAAGTATTAACATAAATACAGCCCATTAACACTTGTTCCTCTCTGTCAGGACATAAATTAAGTCTGCAGGTGTTCCATGAAGCTGTACCCTTGGTACTAATTAAGCCTTGATAATTAGGTTTGTTAAATTCAGAACTTTAAGCTTATATTCCCTCTTTGGGTTAGCAAAACAGAGATATGTGTAATACACGCCCCCTCCACCCCAGCTTTTTATTTTTCTGCGGAGAGTTTTGCTTCTCTTTCCCATTTTATTCTTTTATTAGTCTTTAAGAAAAAAAAAAAAAGAAGTCAGTAATAAACCCTTCACCGTTTTGCCAGTGTAGGTTATAAACCTCGGAACAGACAGGAACATTTGTTTATGATGAGATTAAAGTCTTTTCTCCTCCTGTTCTGTGTCAGCTCAGACACTGGAGTGGAAAGTTTCCAGCTTGCTTTCTCCAGAAGCTGAACACACCCAAATCTGCACCTTAAACCAACTAAAAGTCACTCGAGAATGCACATGGATAATACTATTTTTTTAGAAACTGGGCATGCAACAAATTTGTATTTGTATCTTCAGACCTTAAAAGTGAGACATTTTGTTTGGAAAGTAGTATTTGAAAAGTAACTTTCTTCTAGCTCTCAAATAAATAAATATTTCAATATCACAGTGATCTGCATTCTTATAGGAGTTTTCTAAACTGTGACCAGAAGTGCCCACTGGTCACAGTCATCAGTTAGCTTAAGGCCTTCACATTATTTGTAAGCAATCCACAAAATGCAAAATCATCTAATCAGAATAGTTTTTCTCTCTGGTTTATTTTTTGTCTTTAGTTGCATTATAAATATGTTACTCATCAGGTCAGATGTTTGGTAAATACAATTTTTTCATTTTAAATAAATGGAACCACAAAAATAACTCTATTTGTATTGCTTTCAATAGGTAATGGCCTCTCTTCTTTTACTTGAGGGTTATTAAATAAATTATGTTTTAATTTAATCAGAAGCTCCCTTATTTTTAAAGAACAAGCTATACTGCAGGGGACTGCTGTCATATCGATTCAGTCAGTGTTTTCTTTAATATTCTCCTCCCAAGAAGTCCAGTGCTCGATCTCTAGAAAAGTGCGCAGGTTTCATGAGCAGTCATATTTTGGTTTCAAAGAACATGTTCTACGGAAGAGACCACCCTCTCTTTTCTGAGCCAACATTTCTGTGGCATCTGCTCACATCTTGCAGTCTTCTTCCTTCTTCAGGCAGTTAATCAATGTCCATTGCCCTTCTTCAAGGTGCTAAGCACAGAGCTCATGTCCCCTGCCTGCCAGGACAGTGGAGCAGAAGGAGATACAGCGGTGGGGAGATGGACTTTGAAGGAAATAGTTTGGCAGTAACCCAAAGGTTAGTGGGAGGGCAGAAGATGAGAGAGTTTGAAACTACAAGGACAAGACTATCCAAAGAAAGTTTTAGAATATCCATTATATTTATAGAGTATCTTTAGAGAGACGTTTTGGATGGACTTTAGGCTTGAAATCTTTTTCCTCTTCTTTCAACTTCCTAGTCCTCTTTTTTTCCGCTCCTATTTCCTTTTGTCTTCCTCTCTTTCCTCTCTCCCCTTCATGTTCAGCCAGCAGCCAGCGTTTTGAACACCAGTATACAATATAATCCTGTCACTGCCTGGGACACAGAAGGGATGACATGGGTCCATCTATTTCATTCGGTGAGACTTTCTGTGCTGCACCATTTACTTTAGGTGGGGGTAGGGGGTAAGGCAGTGCCCACCACTGATTACTGGGAGGAGCAGTTGAGAGAGGCCCACACTTCCTGATAAGGAGCTGTTCTCTGCAGATGTCAGAGTCTGCGGGGGCTCCTGCAACACAATCCCCGGGAGCAGAAGTAGTACTGCCTTTCTGGAGGGCCAGGCGGGCTGCGGCAGATCCTGTTGACCTTTGTAGCAATCTTCCAGACCCAAGCCTGTCAACAACTGGGCTTTGTTATTTTGCAGCCAAACCCCACCTCGTCCCTTTGCATTTTTTCCTGAGCTGCTTCTCTGTGGCATAATTGATATTACAGGGAGGGAAAGTGTTCTCGGTGATATTATTCCACGAGTACAGTCACTGCTGATTAATTACCTCAAGGACAAGGGGACAGTGACTTTCTCTCTTCACATCCCAAGCCCCTTGAATCCCACAGCTCCACGTGGGGTGGAGAGGAGGGGTGAAGGCTAAAAGGTGGACCCAAAGCTCAGGTGAAGGTATTTCAAAACGTCAGGCGTCTTGTTAGACCGTAGCATTTCACACCTTCCCCTGTGACTGCCACAGAGGCCCAGGCCAGAGCTACATCTGGGCAGAAAATCTTATGCCAGCTTCCAAATTTCCTCCTCAGCTCACTAGAGCTGGAAACTGCAAGCCATGGAGAGACCCCCCAGGCCGGGCTTTCTTCTCAGTGGAAAAGACCAACTGGAAAGGCCAAGTTGAAATCCACTTCCCTCCCCTCTATCTCCCAAGAATGGGAGCAAATCGGCCACCTTTTCCCCTCTCCAGTCACCGTAGTTATTTCCACGCTAGTTTAGTGATATTAGAAACCCAGGCATTCCTAACTTCATTCATGGGATATGGTAACTGTTCATAACAGTAAAGCTCCTTGAGCGCCTACTGTGTGCCAGGGGGTGGGTCCCATCCCTAGTCCCATACATACACACACAAAAGTCAAACTAAGGTTAAGGTTTTTCTTAAAGCAGAAGACCCAATTAAGTTGCTTGTGATGTCATGCCCAGGTGACCTTATAAATGTCCTTTCTGGGTGGTTCACAGTTATTTGAAAGGTAAACACTCCCTTCCTCGGGGCAGCCTGCCTTGCAGGTGTTTGTACTGTGATTAGAATGTCCATATAATTTATCATCCAAACTGGAACCTTTCTGAGAGAGGAAGGGGGCAAGTAATTACACTGGGACACTGCACGTAAATCAGGACATCTGGTCATCCCTGCTACGCTCCATCATAGATACTTTTGAAAATTCTGGGGCCTTTGCATCTGGCTTTTCTGTCAACCTTTGGTCCCATGCTGCTGAATCCTTAATGGACAGAAGAAGACAACCCCCTTCCCCCCACACACACATTTCTTTTCTCTTTTGGCATCACATCCCTTTCCTGCTTTTCCCTGTTATGGTGTCTTTGCATTAAGTCTGACCTCCCTTCTACCTCCCAATGGAATTCCTGGTTCTAGGGAGTCATTCTAATGACATAAAATGTGTTTTTATTCCTTTAATTCATGCTTTCAAATGGGAGTATAAATCTTTAAGATGCGTCCTGGGGGTCAATTTAAAAGCACTATGCAGCAGGGTGCTCAGTGACCCTGTCCTAGGACTGATCCTGCAAGAGGGGTTATAGCAATGGCCCCAAGTGGCTGCCCTGGGCATGAGGCTGATGCCCAGCCCCAGGAAAGGGTGAGAAACTTGCTCACTCACTTAGGTTGCTTTTGGGCATACATATTCGCTTCCAACTGAAGCAAATCTAAGATAGGAAAACTGCTCTAAAGACGTGCAAATCAAATCACTGTTGACAGCACCCCTGCCCCCGACTTTCCATAAATAAAAGGATGGACCATGAACTTCCTTTAAGATGTGAGTCGCCTGCATGCAAGAATAGAATCCTATTTATAAAATTTATTTTTAAAAAGAACTTAGAAAGATGAGCCAAGGGGGCCCTGAATTTCACATGTCAGCCGCACCCCAGTTATCAAAACGTGGTCCAATTATTAGTGTTGGAATCACGACCATCCCTGACTTCTCTTCCCATGTGTTAATTAATTAAAGGACCAAAGAGCCAGGCAGGAAGAACAGCTTTGTGCTAGGTAATTTGATTCAGTTAGTGTGGGATGATTGGATGAGAGGGAGGATGGATGCGTGAATGAATGACTTATGCTACAGCATTTCTGTCTTCTTGGTTAGAATCCTTGAGTAATAGAAAGTCTGAGTTCCACCTCAATCTGTAAACCCAGGATTCCCCTGCAGAATCTACCTCTTAAGGACAGCTGGTTCCTAGGAGCCCCCAGAGAGGCACATTAGCTCCTTGGGACTTTTTGTAACAGTGCTGTTTCCTATCTGCCCAGGAGGAGATGGAGGCTCCACAGGAGCTAGCAGGGAAGAAAGCCTCCTGGCCCTGAAAGGGCGAGTTGTATAATGGGGCAGAGCCAGCCCAGCAAGATGGGCACTTTGATATGCAAACATAGCCTGACAGGGATTTTCTCCTTTACTGTCCCTTCCCAAGCAGGAATTCTCTCCTCTGGCTGAGTGGCTCGGCCCCTCCCAGCCCAGCAGCCTTATAATCCCACTGGGCTGTCATCTGAGTCCTCATCCTTCCCCTTGTCCTCTGCAAAATCAAGCTGTCATCGCACCGGAGTCCACAGACTCTGAAGAGAAATAAAGGAGACCTGAGACACATCTTTTGAAACAAAAAGTTCCGGAAGTTCCTTTGCTTCTTAATGCTGTGCCCAGGTCTTCTGACCCTGTATCACCAGAGTGTTTTATTCATTTGCTCTAACCAGCATGGGTGCAACCAGGAAATGTGCTTCAAGTCCTCTGAATCTAGGTGCTGTGTGTGTGTGTGTGTGTGCGTGTGTGTGTGTGTGTGTGAATAAGGATACAAGAACCTGTCTGTTTAGCAAGCAGTTGAGCGAGGTAGGACAGGGAGGGAGTATTACTTCAGATGTGGCCCAAGGGCTTTTGCAAAGATCCCATTTCAACAGCTGAAGATGGTGCAGAACCTGTCCAAGGAGATAGCAACGCCCAAGTCCTATTAGGACGAAGGGCTGCCAGGGCTATGGGGCCAGACCACGTGAGCAGGTGAGGAAGAAGAGCAGGCTGGGAGCAGAGTGGTACATGCCCTGCTCTGCAGGCCTTGGCAAGGCCTTGGCAGTTTATTTCATCTGCCTGCTTATCTGGACCAGTCAGCCTCTGCATGTTAACCCTATGGCTGCTTGTGGTGCCCACATTGCAGGATGACAAGACTTTGTCATCTTTGGTTCCTTGAAGCTTCCAAACAGGCTGCTGAGGCCATGTGTGTGCCAACGTCACCCCTTAAGAACCAACAAGCACCTTTTTGTGTCCCCTCGTGCCACGTGGCTATTCTGTATGACTGACAATGACAGTTGGGCACTTGTGCAGGATGAGATGTTGACAGGGAAAAGAATTAAAACTCCCAATCCCCTTTGGTAGGGGTGGCCTTCGAGCCTCGTGTGTTCTCTGTTCAGCTGTTAAGATTGTTATTAAACTTTATGGACCATAAACTCCACAGAAACAAGGAGAGGGAACAAGCTTGCTATTACACGAGTGTCAAAGCAGGAGCTATATCTCACTGCCTGAAGAGCCCTCACTGCCCGCACCTGCCTCTTGCTGGGTTTAACCCGCAGCCTCTCTGATGCCCTTGGGTGAAACACACTATTGGCACAGTGGCTTTCTGGAAATGATGTCCCTCTTACGTGGAAGTTCCTGGGGGCCGTTTCCCAACGGGATGTCCTGTAACATTTGCCAGCCTCTGCCACCTACCAATGTGTTTCTTATCAGGAATTTGTAGTCCATGCTTCAAACATATGCATCCGAGTTTGATGGTCCACAGAGGTTGTCTTTGCATCTGCTTAGTCCAAACGTTAAGGGTCAGGGAAACAGGGAAGATGTCATGCACTTCCAAGGCCAGTGACCATCTTGGGAACGATAAATACTATTTGGCAAAATATACACTGAATTCATATTTGCAAGGCATTTGTCTGGTGAAATAAGATGTCGTGCTTGATGTACTGATATTTCTGGCATTTCATCTTCTTTCCCAGGTACATCAGGATTGTAATTCCACCTCCATTTGGTATTAAAGCAAAGTTTGCATTTGGTTTAGTTGCCCAAGAAATAACTGTGTTAGGTCAAGGCGGGGATTGTTGTAGCAGAATCTTGTCTGTCCTTACTAGAACGTGATAGGACATTTCATGTTAGTACAGTGTATCAGGGTCTTTGATTTCCAGAGCAACTTTGATGGATTTCCATTCCAGTAAAGCATTGTTCCCATGACAGTCACCCTACTTGCCCGTGGGAGCTCGTTCCCACTCCAGTGCATGGTTGGTCTTTACAGCAAATCAGGTATTTGTAAAATGTATCTCCATGCTATTTTATTACACATGGAGAAATGATCTTTTCTTTTTCTTGGTGGCCTGTGTTGACCTACCCTGCTATCTGTGAAGAAATAGAGGTGCCAGAAATTATAGTGGAAAAGATGGAAAAGTTGGAGGAGATAGAGAGAGAGAGTTGCTACAACAACTCTTTTGGTAATTTGATGCCATAAGACTTGGAAATTTCTCTCCTGTTGTAGTGGAATAAGAAACATTAGAGCATTAGTCATTTTCAAGATTTATATGTTCAAAAATCAGGAATTTTTCTTATCATTGATGCAGATCATCGGCCCCCAACACAGGGGACTTGGATTCAGTAAAATCTTAATTACAGAAACTGGACTGATCCTCCAATTCTTTGAAGCTTTTGTTTAAAAAAAAAATTAACATGGGTGAGTGGGAGTCTCACTGCATCCCAGGCACTGTGCTTATCACTATGTGAGCTATTTTATTGCAACCTCATAACAACCCTGAAAGGTAATTACTGTTATTATTTTCAGTTTGCAGATGACAAATCTGAGATTCACAGAACTTGCTTAAGGTCACATGATTAGGAGGTTGCAGATGGAGAACTTTTCTTCTGCATTTTCCTGGAAGCTACTGACCTGGGACTCCACCAATTGCATTGCTAGAGATCATGAAATTTTAGTTCCTCCCCTTCCCTTGGTACATTGTGGAAGACATAAGCGACTGGGTTATATCCCTAGCACTGTAATTTAGCCTGGCAGTCCAGGGAGAACACCTTGTGGAATTTCATTTCTTATCATTTTATGTCCCCTTTAATTTTCATTTAAGTTCCCCTTTGTAAAAAGCAGTCCCTTCAGCTCTCGTAAAACTTTATTGTCTTTACTTGTGATTAGGCAATGGTAAAATTGATTTTCTAAAACCAACTTCTAGTCAAGTTATGTAATTAGCCAATAAGGGAGGCTGAGAGAATAAGATGTACAAGGTTCTCCCTCAAGAGGTCAGATATATTATCATTGGTTAGATGCCGTATCTTTAAACCACCATCAGCTTGGAAAACACTATCCATTAGCTAGAGATCAGAGCAATGAGAAACCTCAAAAGGTCGAATGGTCCATTCTGAGAGCTCCACAAAGAACTCAGCATCCCAGAAGGACAATTAGCCTTCCATCTCTGGGGCCACTTGCGAGCACAACAGGTTGGAATATTTTTTCCTTAGTGGATTAACCCATTGGATTTCAGTTGTAGATTTTGCTTCCCACATCCAACACCCCACATTATATCTTG
The DNA here is from genome assembly GCA_004365215.1 of Cuniculus paca. Lineage (NCBI taxonomy): Eukaryota > Metazoa > Chordata > Mammalia > Rodentia > Cuniculidae > Cuniculus > Cuniculus paca. The sequence continues at coordinate 16,164 of RJWT010010918.1, read as the reverse complement.
CCAAAATAATGCTTGATTCTGATCATTCAGCTGCTGTGGTTGAGGCAGTGTAAGGTCAGAGACTCTGAATTTAAAAGAAGGATTGGGATCATCCTCATCACAAGTTTGCTTGTTGGATTGTGTAGACAGAGGCCCGAGACATAATCAAGGCTATTTTTGCCTCTTTCTAGTGCAAGGTTGGACTATATTTCTCAATCTCTGTTGAATTAGACATGACCATGTGACCAAGTCCTGGCCACTGGAATATTGGTAGGATGATGCTGGCCCCTCCTAAGCTGAACCCATGAAAACCTGCCTCATTCTTACCCCACAAGACTGATGCAGGCATAGAGGATGGTTTTGGACACTGCACACTGGAGAAAGTAAAACCACAAAATGAATAGATCCAGGACTACAGAGTCACTGCACAAAGAAGTTCCAACCTAAATAAGAGACACTAGTTTTGGACTTTATGCAATAATTCTTTAACCACATCACAATAGTCTGGGTTACACTAGCTAATACTTGTGCTCACACTGCTATTTTTAGATAAGGAAACTGCACTGATATTGCTGGTCACTTTAAGGATCATGAGAGATTAAGGTTTGATGACTGCATTTGGGGATGGAGTAAATGGAGTGCGACCCCATCACTGCCATAGGGGTCTATTCCCTCATAGGAGTCCATACCAGCTCTCCTGTCCAAAGTAACTATTTGCATTCTATCTATTCCATGGCTATTTTATTTCTCTTCTTAGTTCTTACCATTGTCTGATATTAACTATCTGCCTGTCCATTTATCTGTTGCTCATTTATTGTTTTTTCTCTTCCCATTGGCTGAAAGCTGCAGGAGAGCAGGGAACTCATCAGTCTTGTCCACATTTGAGTCTTGTGCAGTGAGAACACTGTCCGGTGCATTGAAAGAACTTGTAAATATTTGTTGATGAATGAATACATGAACAGAGGAATTACAGCTTGCATGCTGTACTTGTGAGATGCAGGTCCACTTTCATGTGATTTTCTTTCTTTGAGTAATAAGGGGATTTTTTTTTTTTGTGCATGAATAGCTGAATGAAATCCCTTGTTGAACTGAAAGGCATTGACTACAGAGCACAAGCAGGAGCTATTCCAGACTCTGAGTATATGAAGGAAGCCAAGGGACCTGGCTGCCAGCAATTTCATCTCTGGTGGTTTTGGGGAGACCTAGAATCAGGGAGCTGCAGAGGTATGTGGTAGGGGCAAGATTGTAGTTTGAAGACCACTTTAGCCTGGTCTGGAAGCTCAGACAAGGGATAAATGACCTCTTGACTGGGTCAGCAGAAATTGAGAGCAGCTCAGACTTGCATTAGAAATATAAAATTGCTCTCCTGTTATCTTTAGGTTCCTCCCTCCTCCTTCTATCACCATATAACCAAACGAGGTCAGAATTCCTCTGTATGGTACAGATGGAGAAGGTCTCCTTCCAAGAGTCATTGAGTACAGAATTTGGTCATCCAGTGGCCATCTTGCCTGGTAGAAGGCCATAAGAATTAAATGTTATGCAACCCTGCAACTCAGAAGGGAAATTTTCCAATCTAAGTCACTTAATATCCACTCTTCTGGGTAATCATAAATGCAAATTGACCTAATATGGCTTGATTGCCAGCTTTGACTCTGCCTCTGAGGATGTTCATTAGTGAGCCTGCTTGGGACTTCATAGGCAAACCGTGCCCTGCAGATCCATGTACACAGTGTTAGTAGGGTACCAGGAATCTCAGATTTTAAAAGATGAAACCTGGTACTGTGATGTTGCTGGTTTTCATTAACAAAAAACCAGATGACATTATCATTCATTGAGTCAGAAGGCAAACAGTTTATTCCCCATTTGGGTAAGGTGTCTTTCCATGTCTCTTCCTGATCCAAGAAATCCTTTAAAAATATCTTCACTAGCTCTCCTCTTATCATCTACCTTGATCAGGACTTTGCTTGCTGGAATAATTTTGAAAGAGGACTAGGTACCATTCACAAGTGTTTGTAGCTCTCGAATCTTCTCCCTATGATTTTTAATCTCTGTTACCAGAGCTTTATAACAAGATGAACACTCAAAGAAGAAAAATGGAAGAAGCCCGAATTTTAATTTGCTGTTCCATCACACACACACAAAACACTCTAAGCTCAGTCAATGCCCAGAAATGAAGGCCAATAGATAATGATAGCGGGGGCCTCCTATTTCCCACTTATTGTTTCAAACTCTAATTAGGAAAAGGGAATTCGGGGCCATTGTCTTCCCTGAGTATGCAGACACGATGTTATCATTGTGTTTACAGAGGGGGCCAGATTCCCAGCACCATGTACTCCCCACAGATAACTGTCCCATCTCCATAAAACAATGCCTTTCACCGGATCCTGAACACGGCGCACACGAAGGGAAGCGACACATCAACAAACAAGTTCGCAGGCCAGGAAGTTTTAATCAGTTGTTTCTACTGCAGGAGGTATGATGGATGGAGGCCCTGCTCCAGAGGGGTTTCCTTTAGATAAAACAATAATACCCAGAGTTCAAGAACCTGGTCCAACAGCTGAAAGTAATGATTAATCCCCCAAAGTCAAACTTGGGAAGACTGGCAAAAGGAGATTATATGGGGAGTATAATTAGCCACAGTTATCACTGGAAAGAATTTAGGGGCAATTTTGCTTTTAAGGAAAAAACAAAACAACTTTGTAAAGGAGAACTACCAGGAGAGTGACCTTATAATTTATTAGCCGGTCCATTTTGGACACTTTTGAGAGTGAAAAAAGACAAATAATAATCACACCAAGACAACAAGCGTAAATTTGGATTGTTCCCAACCTGCAGGGCTGAATGTCTGTTACCCTGGCTATTAATGAGAAGGCAAGTCCATTCACAAGATTTTCAGATTTGAAAAGTACCACATAGTCATGGCTACATCTCTAAGGTAAGAAATTTAGTCATGACCCTAAACTACATCTTTGATAAATTATAGGAAAGTTTATCCAATTTTAACAACCCAAGGTCAAGAAAATGGTTTCCCTACTGTTATCGAGTTGACGATGTTAGCTACTTTTGATTTTAAGTGAGAGAAAACACCATCCAGTAGGATTAACTACCTAGAAAATATATGCGTGCCAAGGGATCAGGTAAAGCTTGCTCCAGGAACTAAACAATCAGGACCTGGTTTTCCTCTTTTCACCCCTTGGTTTCACTTCCTCAGCATTGGCACCATTTTCTGTCAAGTTTCTCTATACCACATCTACCAGGTTCATTACAATGGGAGCAGAGCAAATGTGTCTCCCTAGGATTCACTCTGCCATGAACTGGATTCATCCTGATGCAATCTCAGGATCTAGGGAGATTTGTAAGTTTAGCAAGATTTGGGCCAAGGCTTCACCATAGAGTTGGTGCAGCAGACATCCCAAGGCTCATGAACTAGAGTCAAGGAAGCTGTGAGTCTCCCAGATCAGACCAGAATATCAACAACCAGAGAAAGGAGGATGGTTTTCTTTTGTCCCAGACTCAACAAGTATCCTTTGCTTACTCCCAGATGAGTGCGCTGCCTGATTAGGTCACATTCAGTGGGAGCCACTCATCTATACCTGTCCGTTAGTCAAGGTTCATCTAGTCTGAGTACCAAACTGGCCCAACACTAGGCTGATTTTTCTTTTAAGCTCAGGACCTCACGGAGTCAACAAAGCAGTCAACCCACTAACAACCACCACCACGACACAGTTTGCTTCCCTTGTGCCAGAAGCCCATGCACCACTCAACACCCCCGTAACTTGCCACCTAATGTGACCGTGATGCACACGCACAGGTACAGTGTCTCTTGGTCACAGCTACAGCCCAGCACTGGCCGCCTTATGCCAAACAGGAAACAGTGTTGTTAAAAATAAGCAATATCTGCATTATGGAATGAAAATGATAGTCTCACATTTAACAAGGACTGCCTGGAGATGAAAATACATGGACATCCAAAGTCAAAGTGGGGGCTCACATACATTCCCCTTTTCTCTTGCGTGGAGTCCTGATTGATTTGTGGCTATGAAATCTCTCTCCTGGGATGGCCTGTGACACACAATGTCCCATTCTCTTCATTTTCTCACAGGACTGGAATAATCCTGGGTCACCCAGTTTCAAGGGCCATGCATGCCCTTCGTCTCCTTTGTAGGTGAGAGCAGAGGTCCCTGGCAGTTAACAGTGTTCATTCTTTCATTCTAAGCTGCAAAATGCTTGCTACCATTTTGTGTATTTGCTTGTAGCAGTATTCATAAGGCTAGTATTAGTTTTATTAATAATAATAACAGCTAATATTGATGCTTTGCAATTCTTTCCACTCTCATTACATTACATATATCATCTTATCCTATCCTCACTTCCCACAGGATTTTCCCCTCACTATTCCCATTTCACAGTTAAGTAAAATTAATGCTCAGAAAAGTCCAGTTACTTGTCTAAACTTTATGTCACAGAACTCAGATTGGCTCTCCTCTTTCCTTTGCCTGGTGCTAAATTATCTGACCACTGAGCATTGTCTGTCTTCAGTTGCCTGTTCCAAAAATGCAGAAGAGTTATTCACGGTGTTCTCTGTGGTAAGAAGAATTTAGCTTTCTGATTGGGAAGAGGAAAGAACATGAACCTAAGGTCAGAATCTAGTTGTCGTGACACTTACTGTCCCAGCAGCAGCCAAGGACCTGCTCCTGGTTATCATCCCCTATGCAAATGAATTACTCACCTGAGATCCCATATTGAACTCGGTGGTAGAGAAGTTTAAGTGTAAACAGTGGTATAACAATAACAATGAGCAGCAGCCACCATCTTCTGAGTGGTGACAGTGTGCCAGGCTATCTGCTCTTCCCTTCTGTGCCTTAGTTTGATTAATTCTGCCCACAGCTCTACGTGGTAGAGGCCCTCCTCTGAGCTATTTCTACAGATGAGGAGACAAAGGCCAGAGAAGGTAGGCAGCTCCCCCAGAATCCAGCAGAGGTAGAGTCCAGAACTTGCTTCCGGGCAGTTGGCTCTAGGATCTTCTAATCTATCTTGTTTCCCTGTATAGTGCAAGGCAACCATGGGAAATCATCTGTTTAAAGCCCTTAGTCTGTCTGAACACCTCCAGTAATCTTACCTGCTTCATCTTCTCATTTGGAGATTCTGGTAACAACAGCGTGTACCAATGTATCTGCAATCCAGTCTATACAGTTAATGAGGAATGTGTTGATGGTTCATTTTGTGTTAATGTCTGTATAGTTGTTGAGGGATGTGTTAATGCCCACTTGTGAGCCAAAAAATCGACTGAAAAGTACATAGAACCAAACTGCTACATTTATTAGTTTCATCTTTCTTGCACTTTTGGAAAGGAATCGCTAAGGGGCACTGTGTGGGTCAGGCTAGGTTAGGTATGCTGCAGTAACAAATAACCTGCATTTTCCACAAGTGGCAAAAACAAAGACAAATTCTTGCGCACATTATAGGCCCATCAATAGCTGCCTCTGTGGGGCAGGGATATAGCTCGGTGGTACAGCACCTGCCTGACAAGCATGAGGTCCTGAGTTCAATTCCTGGTACCAAAAAAAAAAAAAAAATAAGAGCTGCTTCTGCCCTTGCTTTTCTCCATTTCAGGATCCATGTTGACAGTATAATCTCTATAATGCCAGAGAAAAGGACAAGACAGCTTCCTCATGCCTCTTCCCAAAAGTGACCCCCACCATTGTAGCCTAATTGAATTGGCCAAAGGCAGTGACCTGGTTCCTGGTGGTCAGGAATGTATAATCCTCCCATGGAGTGAAGAAGGAGACAGTCACACACAGTCACATTATCTCCCTGGGTACTGATGGAAAGCGTTCTTCCACAGGCCTCTTTCCTCTAAGGTCACAGACACCAACAACTTCTGAACTGGTACTGCTTTTTTTTTTTTTCTTTTTATTGACCCCAAATGCTGGAGTATCTGCTGTCTATACCCTCACCTTAGCCCTCCTTCTTGCTCAAATCAACCCCAGAAAGCAGTTTCTGTTTCTAAGTTCTGTGCCCTTGTTAAATGTCAGCCCCAAGAAGAAATGCTCCTAATTTTACTCAGAGTGCAAAGAACACCCAGGTCAGCCTTAGCCTTGCTTGATTCATGTCTTCAAGACACTCCCTTTGTCTTTTAGGGAAAGTAGAGATGGAGACACAGAGAGAAAGTGTGACCTACTTTTCATTATCAGCACCATTTCATCTGCAAAACATGACTTTTCTCTTCTTACTACGCTGAGCATGAAAATAAAATGTTTTCCAAAAGACCTGGCGTTGGCTGTCGCGAGGAAGGCCAGGGACTTGTTCAAAATTCTGATGAAATCGATGAGCAAATGATTCCAACTTTTTTAACACTGTAATTAACTCTCAAACTTCTCCCACCGCCCATGAATAATATGTAGGTACTTTTCTACAAATATCAGCAGTGAGGTAGGACAAAACCTACTCCCAAACTCGCTGTTTGCTTGATATTAAGCTTTGCCAGTCCAATATAGGTCACATTTCCAACCAGATTTTGTGCTTATCTCTACATTACACCTTGTAGCAAAGGGGAAAAAAGAGCTTCTTGACATCTTTTTGAAGAATGGCGCTCTTTAAAAAAACATAAGGGAACTTTTTTTTCAAACACTATAATGAGGGTATTCAAGTCTGCAGGCAAAACAGAGCTGTTTGAAAAGACATTAGCCTGGAAACCGCGCTGTGCCGGAGTAGATACAGACACGTCAAAATGCCGCATTTGTTTTGCTATTACTTTTCCCTGACTTAAACCATTTGCTAATGAAAGTTCTAGCTGACATAATTCCAGCACCTGCTGATGGAGACAAGACGAGGTTCCTGGTCATGAGATACACAATAAAACTGGGAGAGTGAATTTAATTCTGCAGCATTTAAACTCCAAGGTAGTAGTAACAGTGGCCCTTAATGTCTTATAATTGAAAAAGAAGTGACGATTTTCAAAGAGCTTTCACAGTCATTATCTTAATCGCATCTCATAATAACTTTGTCATTTAGACTGAGCAACTTACTCAAATCCTCATGTTACTGATGAGGAAGCAGGAACTCAGAGAGGCCTTGAGGGACTCTGGACATCTTACAGGTCATGGGAATAAGACAGCCACCGACTTCTTGCCAACTCTTTGGAAATAGTGGCTGTTTCAGTAAGCAGAGTCCATGTGTAGAGGATTTGTAGAATACTGTGAAAAGTGAGGGTACAGCCACAAGTCCCAGAAACTGTCCTCACTTCTGATGCAAATGGCGTTTGTAGGTGCACTTCTCCAAACCACCCTCACGCATGATAACTTAGTAGAAAGACAATCAAAAATCACCAAAAACTAATGTGTCCATGGTCATCGTGTAGCACAGTGAATGAATACAGGTTACAATCAGCTAAAGAATAAAGGACATGGGACAGAATCCAAGCAAAGCACCAGACACAAATGACACGACTCTCTTGTAATCCCTTTCCTCTGATGTCAGGGAAGGTCATGCTCCTAGAATCAACATGTGACAATGTATCTGGAGTCCTCCCACCCAGGGAAGCCAACCGAGCCTCAGAATTCAGAGATTTTACTGGGGATCCATCTTATAGGCCTGACTGAATGACTGATCAATTGCTCACAAACTGGATCTCTCCATCCAGGCCAACTGACACCATCCAACACAAAGTCCCCATCCTTAGCCACATTTTTGGTGTTCCTGGAATGGCCTATTCTCACCCCAAGACTCTGGAGTGTGGCCAGTCCCCACCACAAATAGCATTAAGACAATGCACTATGACCCAGGCCCCAAGCAAACAAAGTCACTTACTAGGAAGATATTCCACATTTCTTCAGGTGGAGTGATTTTTGTTTGGGACAGCACCTACAGGGTTGATTCCAGGATCTTGTCTATGCAGCAGGGAACTGAGGCTCATGGATTTGACTCAGACCATAAAGCCAATGGGAAAACTGATACAAGTGAAGCTCGCAGGTTCTAGGGCATCATCCTTAAGCTACAGAGGCTGTTTTTAATAAGATTATTCATTAAAAGCAAGAACGTACAACTAAGGTTTGATTTGGCTACAAACTCTGTAGAGAAAAACATTTCACACCGAGGACTCATGATTTCTTTCCTTGTCCTTCTGCCCTGCCCACCCTGGCTTCACCTAGCAAAAATAGCATCATCAGTAACATCATCATCGTTTCTACTCCAGAACAATCCAAAACTAGAGTGATAATTTTCTTCTATGTGAGTCATTGATCTACTCCGCTATACTGTGAACCTACCCTTCCTAATACCTAGTTTATATTTTCTCTTTTTTTTTCCTTTGGGGGGAGAAATAAGAACATATCTTGGGAAATTCTACTTGCATTCTATCCTATATATCAACTTGCAATGCACAACACTTTAGCAGCTTCTCCAAGAAATCTTGATGGCAGGGAGAGAGATATTTTATTCTTGTATGAATCACGTAGTGCATTGCTTTTTCCTATTGGAGAAAATCATGTGAACTTGACTCTTTCAGAATAATTAGTTTTTATCTGCTCTGGAAATGTCAGAGGGAGGATTCTGGGGCTTCACAAATGGTGGCCTGGGCTGATTGCTAGGAATTATTAATCCATAGACAAGGCTCCTGCTGGAGAAGAGGAGGCCATACAGCCAGGGGAAAATACCAAAAGGTCTTTGAAGCTCAGACTCGAAGCTCTTGAATTCACAGACATCTTAGAAAAGAGCTTTCTTATGTGGTTAGACAAATTTTACAACACTTAAAGATTAGCAACCTTTTTGTTTGAGCATGCTTTTATGAGTGGTTGCTTTGAAAAATATGTTTAAAACATGGAGCTCACTGTCATCATGTCATTGTCAAAGTGGGACTCGTCGATCAAGATATACTTATTGAAAAATCAGAGTAAATGGCGTAATGGAGAGAGACCAACCTTTGGAGTCAAAACTCTCTCCCTTAAAGCTTATCTCTAGTCCATACTAACTGGTCGTCCTTGTGTAAATAGTAAACTGCCAAATTTGTCTGAAGGCTAAGGATCAATCCAATTTCCTTATCTGTCAAATCACTCCAGGATTGCTAGAAGAAAAAAGCAGATGTTCATATCCCATAGAATGTGGTCCTTCTGAGTGTTTTGAAAGTACTAATTTCCTCTCCAGTTATTTGCTTAACATTTATTTGTTGGCTTCCATGAGTGTGAGTAACCATGTATGGCTTTAGTAAACTTACAATTAAGTCATTTTGTACAGTTTGCTGTATGACCCCCTCAGTTTATAGGACCCTTACAGTGCATTGCTTTTAGACCACTTTCTTACAAAATGGCAACTGTAGTGTGGACACAGGTCTGAATGTGCTTAGAGCCTTTATTAGACTGTCGCACACATTGGGCTCCCCATGTTCATTTTTCAACACGGCGAGTGCATTATTCTCCTATGTCTCACATCAGACATGCTCGTTGGCTAAGCCTTGCCAAGGCCACATGATCAAGGCTGATCATTGCTACCACTGGGTGGCAGCATACAGGGACTTAGATAACAGCCCCTCAGCTGCTCAGAACATTCTAAGATGTCATCAAAGTGAGATCCAGGCCTCTCAGTAACTGGTAGGATAACTCTCTGGAAAAATATGTCAGTAAAGTCTGGGGCCATAATTCCATCCTTGCTGTCAAGAAATGCCCTCACACCCCAAAAATGGTCCATCCTACATGCCTAGAGTCCTAATCTCTTTCTAGAAAGTTTACTTCCACTTGGGAGCCATAACTACAAAACAGAAAAGATAATATTATAGGGAAGAAACGCACATTTAAAAAATATAGTCCTGTTTCATCAAACTGTAAAAAATGCCTTTTCTCAATGAGAATCAGGTTTTCACACCTATCCTTTGCCAAGATTATAGGAGGGAAGGCTCTATCTTCAAACTGTCAGTGGTATTCCACTTCTTTTGAAGGCGAAGAGACTGTTTGCCTTTCTGGCCAGGGATGAAGCAGCACTTGAAGGAAGATCACGTGCCTCATACCCTGGCCTCAGCCCAACAGGATTTGCTCTTTTCTTGCTTCATTCATTTCTCTCCTGTGCTCCCTGTTACCCATCTTGTGGATGAACATGTATGTGGGACTTTTCAGACTGTGAATGGCTGGGCAGGAAGAACATGAACAAACAGGGCAGGGAGCAGGAAAGAGAGGGAGAGCTAACTACAGATTATAATCCACGACCTATGTAGGGCGAAGAGAAGACACGTGTGGGGTGACTGCTGTACTTCATAGGCACTTAGAGACACTAGAAAATCCTACAGAAATGAAGCATGCCTCTGCAATTCCAATGTAGTTATCCACAATTTCTCCTGGCTACTTAAAGATCCCAGTTTGCAAATGAGGTTGCAGGACCATTTGTCTTTGAGGGACAGTAACACATTGAGGTTATAGGAATCTAGTAACCTGCACTTGCTCATCTTGCAGGAAGCAAACATCTGCATCTTTGCAGATTCATTCAACAAGATTTGAGTTGTTGGAAAAAATTGTTCGGGTTTCTGAAAGACTCAGTGGAGGCAGCCTGGGTCTGCAGAAAGAGCCTAGACCTGGCCATCGGGAGAGCTGAGTGTCAGTTCTGACAAGGAGAGCTCAAGGAAGTCACAGTTGCCTCCCCCCAAGCCTGAGTTTTCCCCTGTATAAAATATAGCTTGTTTTGAGGAAGGCAGAAGAGCGGGATTTTCAGAGCCTGGCCATTGTTACTCTCACCCAGAAATCCCCGAGTTTGAACTTCGTGGAGAGAGTAAGATGCCAGCTTCCAGTAGGCCCAGCTTTTGGTCCATGTATATCAGGGTGACCTTGGACAAGTTGTTTAGTTTCTATGAGCTTTGATTTCTTCACATGTGAAACAGGGATAATAATCAAAACACATCTTTAGCTGGTTATTCAATGATTATCTTGGATAATACACAGAGGATTCCGCAGTATGTTTGACACATAACAGACCATCAGGAAATGCTATTATTTTCATTACTGTACATGTGTACGCATGTTGGTAAGTTTCCTAGGACAGAGGTTCAATGTTTTCCTCCCACTACTTCAGGCAGCTACTCAGTGGCTGTTTGACAGTTGAAAAGTTAGATATTCAATTTCAGAAGGTGCACAGATACTACAACTACAATCCATGTTAGTTGAACTACTATTTGCAGTTGTGTCTTTTCTTTTAAATTCAATTTGGAGAGAAGGAAGGTAACTAATGTATAATTACAAGGCTTACCCAAGGGCTTATTTAGTGAACTTCATGGTGCCCCGTCTGGGTATTTTGGTTTGGATTTTTAGTTTTGTTTCAGTGCCCCAGAGTGAGAAAATTTTCCTGTTTCTCCTTGAATAAGTCTTTCTTTGGAAAGCAGATTAAGTAGGGATTTGTCTTACTATGTTTATTTTTGCTTCCAACTCTGAAGTTGACTGAATTATTCTTTTGCCCAGACACTTACATAGTCTTAGCCATTTCTTTTGCTTAAGTTTGCAGAGATTTGTGGTTTAAAAAATTTGTGTGTGTGCGTGTGTGTGTGTGAGTGTGAGAGAGAGAGAGAGAAGGTCTTACACGAATGCGTAAACAACAACAAAAATTTCACAGTCTCAGATCTTGGATATTGTGGTCGCCTGGACTTCAAAAGTCCTTTGTCTGTGGTATTTACATAATGTATTCTCCATGTTTGGGTTTCATTAAGCCCATGAGCTTAATAATATAGTGTTTGGACCTATGCTCTTTCTACTACTTTTCTCGTGAATAATTGTTTTCCTTTTGAAGTGAACACTGATTTTTTTTGGAACAGATATTTGAAGCTTTAGGGGCCTGTTACGATAGTTGTCAATATACTTCCTAAATAGGTGACACGAGGGAAATTCTGAGAAGAGGTTCCTTTGACTTACTGGAAAAGAAAAATAATAGGAAAAACAAAATGAGAGCTCTTGGTATGTGCGGCTCTTTCTCAATACTTTTATGGATCTGCATTGCTGTGTTTCCGTAATGTTGCATATAAAACACAGTTTAAGTGAATGTTTAAGCCTCAGTCTTAGAAAATAAAAAGAAATGAACTTGAACCCAAGCTTCCTTGTCAGGAGAATTACAATGTGTATTCCTCTTAGGCTTCATTCGAGTTAAATTTACAATTATTTTCCTCTAACAATAACAACCATCAAAAGTGCTCCTTTATGTCAATGTGTTTATTAAACTTCATATGGATGCATACATATTAATGTACATCTTTGCATATCTAATGTACGGTCTCATGGATGTACTTTAGATTTTTAGGAATTTCCTTTTTGCCTTCAAATCACTGCACAGAATATCCAAGTAGACACTGTGTCAAAATAATCAAAATGTATTTAACACTTTCTCAAAAAATCCATTTAAGAATAAGAACATGGTTGAGGGATGATTTTCAGACCATATATTGAAGTGTAAATATTCAAATTATTTTCATAAACTATTCTGTTGGGCTTTTATGTTATCATACAGTGATTTTTTTGTATTTAAGTTTTCTAGCAGTTCTCTTTTTTAAGAGCCTCAAGTGTCCCATAAAAAGCAAATACTTGAATTTTCAGTTTCTGGGTACTGCATATTTTTCCTTCTGCTTGCCTTATTTTTATAACAGTGATTTATAAAGACATTACTAAAGAAAAGGAAAGAAGGATTTTGAAGAGGAACTGCTATATAATACTGCTTAAAAATCTATTTCCAATGCTAAGGAGAGAGAAAAAAATCCTGGCACCATATCAGAGTGTGATCTGGGATCCAAGATGGCCATACCTTGAGTCATTATCTTCTAAAAATATTTATTGAGCATGGTGAAGAAGGAGGGCTGAGTGGGAGTGCCAGGCGCCATTTCCATTGGGGGGAGCAGGGGTAGGTTGGAAGGCCAGCAGGGAGTGCTTGCCAGGGCAACCAACCCCTGGAAAAGCCACTACTAAGTAGACAGCTATGAAAAGGAATGGAAGAATGAGTTTCCAGGGGATCTTTCCAAAATGACCAGAATCTGACCTCCAGCATCATGGTAAACCAAGAAAGACTGGGACCCCAGAAATGGTATTATGTAAGAGCTGTTGCTCATTCCCCAATATGTAGTCCATCCTTCCTTTTTAGGGGTACGATTTAAACCAAGGAGTGCCTGATGGTTCAGAGTAACAATTGTATCCTAACTTCCTGCGCAGCTCTGCGATCATGTGACCAAATTCTGGCCAATAAGATGGCAGGTACTTCCCACACTGACTTCTTCTGTCTTCTCACTCTTGTTTCCTGACCTGCTAGCTGGGATCTGGCCATGGGTCTGGCAGGGAAACCAGCTGTGAATGGAATGAAGAGGTTACTGGGTCCCTAAATCATACCGTGTCCCATAGCCTTGGGCAATTAGTCCAACACATTTTTTTTTAAAACATGAATTTCTCTTGGGCTGAAGACACTACCATTTGGATGACTTGAAGATTGATTGCCATCAAGCTTCTTGAGTAGATTTATCAGGGACAAAGAGCAGAATGAAGAAATGAGGGAGAAAGGGGAAGGTGAAGGATTCACTGAAAAGCCCCTGGAGGCCCCATGGAGTCTCTGAAGTATCCACCCCATATGTGTTTGCTACTGCTCACTGTTCATAAGGCACTTGCTGTGCTGGACACTGAGATGACAGACAGGTAGGATAGCAGGTAAAGGCAGTGGTGGCTTTGCACTCAGTTCTGGGGTCATATGCAGGACCCATCACTAACTGGACATGTCACTGGCAGTCTCCTCATCCAGAAAACATAGGCATAACGTCTACCTCCTGTGGTTGATGCGGGTATCACATGGGCAAATGCACAAGGAATGTTTCACATCACAATCAGTAATTGTTCTGTCATTGCCCTTAAGAAATGATAATCTTAGAAGGAAGTTGAAGCACTCAGTGTGCATGTAGAAAGTCTGCATGCTAAGGAACAGTGGAGAAACGGCCTGCCCCTTGGGGTGCCATGCAGTTGAAGAGTGTGGGGCCCAGACGAGCCTGCTCTAGGAACAGGCGAGAGGAGCTCCTGACCTAAAAAGTTGCTGGGCAAGTCCCCTGCTCCTCTGAAACTAGAGATGAGTGGGCATCTGCCATGCTGGTGACACAAAAGGGAGGGAAAATGCAAAGTTCCCAGCGTGTTGACTTTGAGCCAGATGTGGAGATAGAACTATGCACAGTCAGAACACTTTCTGGACTGGGCACGCTCAGATGAACTGGACAAGTGCTTTAAGAACAAAGGTGAGGAGGGGAAGGCGATTGTCCCATGATCCTTGATCTTGAGAGACCTATGATCCAAGGGAGGAGGCAGATACAAAAGCAGCTGGGTGCAATCCACTGTGGATTATGCAATCATGGAATCATCTGTGAATCTGGCTGGAATACAGAGGGACAAGTGGTCAATTTTCCCAGGTGGGCAAGGCACAGAGATGCATTTAATAGGATCAGATACTTGGTTAGAAATTTGAATACAGTTTCAGGTTGGTAAAACCTGAAAGATTCCAAGGGCTTGGTCCTCATCCCATCAGACACAGAAGAGGTGTCCTCTCTTTAAGTTGTTCATACCACACTACATTAAACTCCCCAAAGATGCCAGGGTATCTACCAGGCAGAGAGGTGTTTCTTCAGCTGACCCTACAGTGACCCAAGACAACCCTTGAGACCATCCCAGGTGCTCTGCTGGCAGCTTTTCTGCCCTGGCATTTTTCCTCATGTAGACACAGCCCATGTCTGGGTAAGAACATGCTGTGTAAGACGGTTCTTTTTCACCTCACCCCTCCACATGTGCAAACCGACAACCACAGATAGATCCCAGATGCCGTCCTCCTGTTCCTACAAACCTTGAAGTGGGCCCTGCCAGCAGGCACACCTGCCAAGGAAAATGCTGCCCTCGAAATGTTCCTGGCACCGTTCTCAAGAGGTGCCGACTGAGGCCTGGAATTGCTGACCTCCCTGAAAGAGAAGCCAGCAGCTGCGGCCTCCAGGGTGAAGTCCCTCTGGGGAGGATCCGACAAAATTAAAACAGACTCCATCCACATCACAGAGAGCCATCCAGCACTCATAGCCCAGGAAGTGCTGGTTTCTAGGAGGGCCCTTCCCAGAATGGAGGTGACTCAGGCTGGCCCCAGGCCCCTCCTGGAGCCCAAACAGACAAGCTGAGATGCAAAGAGGCATTTGGAGGTCACCTTGTCCAGCCCCTTGTCTGGAGGACAGATGTAGCTACATAAAGTCCCCCAGCAGGAGAGTATGGTGCAGACTGAACCTTGCCCTGTCTCTCTGGTTGAGTCATCAGAGTCCAAACAACAGATAGCTTTGGCCTTTAGCTGGGAGGTCTGTGAGCACTGCACTGGCCCAGACTGCCTGAGACTTTCTATAACGTAGTGAACTGAGTGGTGGGGAACAGGGTTCAGAGTCAGAGGCATCACGTACTCCCTGGAGCAACTTCTTCCATGGGGCTTGCTTTGAATGTGTTTTTTAAAAGGTGAGCCATTGGCATGATGATTCTAAAGACCAAAGTGGCAGGGTAGGTCAGATGAGGACAGGTTGGAGGAAGCAGGGTGAACTGGTCCTGTGAAACATAACTGGTCAGGTTGCAAGGGATCCTCTCCTCTGCATCATCCAGTTACATGGGTCTGGAGTTCTGTGGGCTACTTCTAGAGATTCTTTTCAGGTTTTTGTTGTCCTGAACAAAAAATTGGACAAGAGAAGCATAAATGGCAGCAAGGTTTTACATTTATTAAAGGTAGGAAAAGAAGTATGTTCTGCAGATTATGAGCCAATTAAAGGTACAAAAAATAAGTATGCTTTGCAGAGTGAGAGTAGGCCACTGTGAAAGAAGGAGCACAATGGCCAGGAGGTTAATGGTTGATGTCTGTTGGATTCCCCATTCTGGCATCAGATCTAGGACAGCCTATCAAAAATCTGCTTGATTTCATGCCAGAATTGAAGATAACACTTTCCAGTTGGTCCAAGGTGCAGAGCTTGGGCACTGTTCTTCTGAGCATGCATCCTGAATCTCCATGATTGTCAGGTCATGCCCACTTGCCCAGCTGGCTAGCCATGCCCTAATCTGCCTCAACGCCACCAGCCACCATGCAGGTCTTGCAAATATAGTCATTCCTGGTGACCTTCAATGCCAGAATTCAGTGTCAGCCATATATATATATATATATATATATATATATATATATATATATTCAGTCTTTCTA